>NW_025561011.1:0-65000 GCF_020424385.1 Procambarus clarkii | reverse complement strand
AGCCAACCTTACCTGGGGCTGACAGCCAACCTTACCTGGGGCTGACAGCCAACCTTACCTGGGGCTGACAGCCAACCTTACCTGGGGCTGACAGCCAACCTTACCTGGGGCTGACAGCCAACCTTACCTGGGGCTGACAGCCAACCTTACCTGGGGCTGACAGCCAACCTTACCTGGGGCTGACAGCCAACCTTACCTGGGGCTGACAGCCAACCTTACCTGGGGCTGACAGACAACCTTACCTGAGGCTGACAGCCAACCTTACCTGGGGCTGACAGACAACCTTACCTGGGGCTGACAGCCAACCTTACCTGGGGCTGACAGCCAACCTTACCTGGGGCTGACAGCCAACCTTACCTGGGGCTGACAGACAACCTTACCTGGGGCTGACAGCCAACCTTACCTGGGGCTGACAGCCAACCTTACCTGGGGACTGACAGCCAACCTTACCTGGGGCTGACAGCCAACCTTACCTGGGGCTGACAGCCAACCTTACCTGGGGCTGACAGCCAACCTTACCTGGGGCTGACAGCCAACCTTACCTGGGGCAGCCACCTGACAGCCAACCTTACCTGGGCTGACAGCCAACCTTACCTGGGGCTGACAGACAACCTTACCTGGGGCTGACAGCCAACCTTACCTGGGGCTGACAGACAACCTTACCTGAGGCTGACAGCCAACCTTACCTGGGGCTGACAGACAACCTTACCTGGGGCTGACAGCCAACCTTACCTGGGGCTGACAGCCAACCTTACCTGGGGCTGACAGCCAACCTTACCTGGGGCTGACAGCCAACCTTACCTGGGGCTGACAGCCAACCTTACCTGGGGCTGACAGCCAACCTTACCTGGGCTGACAGCCAACCTTACCTGGGGCTGACAGCCAACCTTACCTGGGGCTGACAGCCAACCTTACCTGGGGCTGACAGCCAACCTTACCTGGGGCTGACAGCCAACCTTACCTGGGGCTGACAGCCAACCTTACCTGGGGCTGACAGCCAACCTTACCTGGGGCTGACAGCCAACCTTACCTGGGGCTGACAGCCAACCTTACCTGGGGCTGACAGACAACCTTACCTGGGGCTGACAGACAACCTTACCTGAGGCTGACAGACAACCTTACCTGAGGCTGACAGAAAACCTTACCTAAGGCTGACAGCCAACCTTACCTGAGGCTGACAGCCAACCTTACCTGAGGCTGACAGCCAACCTTACCTGGGGCTGACAGCCAACCTTACCTGAGGCTGACAGCCAACCTTACCTGGGGCTGACAGACAACCTTACCTGAGGCTGACAGACAACCTTACCTGAGGCTGACAGCCAACCCTATCTGTCTTAGACAGATATATATATATATATTTATATATATATATATATATATATATATATATATATATATATATATATATATATATAAAAGGAACCATTACATATTCTACTCCATAATTCGTCATATATCGGATGTTATATAACTTGATATATATTATGTCACATAATACTTCATAAAACAGAAACTTGTTAAAGGTTATCAATAGATTCCAAGTTTCCGATAACGGTTTTTTTTTGCCTTTAATCAGTAGGGGGGGGGGGGTTCAGTAGATCTCTCTCTCTCTCTCTCTCTCTCTCTCTCTCTCTCTCTCTCTCTCTCTCTCTCTCTCTCTCTCTCTCTCTCTCTCTCTCTCTCTCTCTCTCTCTCTCTCTCTCTCTCTCTCTCTCTCTCTCTCCAACTCATAATATGAATGGTCCAGATATCACTAAATTAAACTGCAAGCTAAGGGCTGTTATCGTGCATCACCTCATCTAAAGTTTGGCTCAATAAGCTAATATATTTAATGAAATTAATATTAGTTTTTCATTAGATATGAATGTCATTTTTTTCAGCTTAAAATCATATTAAATCATGTTAGGGTCCGGTTGAGCCTTGAGTCAACTGTTCTTGGAGTTCAGAAACATGTTCCTATTGGCGGTTTGATCACTTATGGAGTGATGTTCTTGAGAATGGCTTTGTTAGCTCGAGACTCTTGATGGCTGAGCGTCTTGTGTTGTAGGTACTGTCCATGTGGTTGGGTCAGAGAGTTAATCTTAGTTACATTAGGCGGATTCGTAAGAGTAAGGAAAGGTCTGATATACCTTCATATCTGATATCTCTGATATGATATCTGATATCTCTCTAGCCAGAACGGGATACAACTCTGGGCTGAGGGTTCTTAGTCAGTTCTTTATCTTGTGTAGCAATCAGGTGGAGAAATGTTTAAGACATCCACGATATTCTGTATATTCAAGATGGAAAGATTTTACCTTTATTTTTATTTGTACTTCCGTATGGAGTTTTGCAACCACTGCTGTCTCTCTCACGCACTATATAACTTTATTGTTTGTGAATGTGCTTGTGTCTTCACTTACACGTATGTTTCACTGTTTGTGAATGTGCTTGTGTCTTCACTTACACGTATGTTTCACTGTTTGTGAATGTGCTTGTGTCTTCACTTACACGTATGTTTCACTGTGAATGTGCTTGTGTCTTCACTTACACGTATGTTTCACTGTTTGTGAATGTGCTTCACTTACACGTATGTGCAGGGAGAGCTCCTGCTCTTGGGCCCCGCCTGCCTGGTAGAACAACTCCATATATCTTGGAGCTTATACAGTTATAAGCCTTATACCAAACAAACCTAATAACTTTATACAAAACCTTATACAGTCTTGTGTCACAACTCTCCTTATTTGTTTTACATCATCTACAAACATCGATATATAAAACCCAATTCTAGTAGACAGGTCATTTACATGTACGAGAAACAGTGTAGGTCCCATCATTGATCCCTGACGATCTTCATCTGTTACTCCTTCGTCAACCAGACTTCTCGCCCCCTCACTCTCAGTCTCTGACTCATATCTGTTAGGTAATAACTAATAATAATATCTTGAGGTTATCTTGAGATGATTTCGGGGCATTTTAGTGTCCCCGCGGCCCGGTCCTCGACCAGGCGCTCCACCCCCAGGAAGCAGCCCGTGACAGCTGACTAACACCCAGGTACCTATTTTACTGCTTTACCTTACCCAAGGGGGGAGTCGGTCGGCCGAGCGGACAGCACGCTGGACTTGTGATCCTGTGGTCCTGGGTTCGATCCCAGGCGCCGGCGAGAAACAATGGGCAGAGTTTCTTTCACCCTATGCCCCTGTTACCTAGCAGTAAAATAGGTACCTGGGTGTTAGTCAGCTGTCACGGGCTGCTTCCTGGGGGTGGAGGCCTGGTCGAGGACCGGGCCGCGGGGACACTAAAGCCCCGAAATCATCTCAAGATAACCTCAAGATAACCTATCCATGCTGAGTGCTTTTCCGCTTACTTCCATCCCTTGAGTTTGTGTAGTAACCTCTTGAGTCGTACTGTATCAACGACTCTCTGGCAGTCGAGAAATACCCATTCTGCCCAACCTTCTCTGCCTGGCCTTATTTTCGTTACTTTATCATAGAAAACTCTAATAGGTTTGCTAGGCATGATTTTCTTTCCTGGAAGGCATGTTGGGGTTTGTGTCCCTTGTGGACTATCCTTATCCTTATGGACTATCCTTATCCTTATGGACTATCCTTATCCTTATGGACTATCCTTATCCTTATGGACTATCCTTATCCTTATGGACTATCCTTATCCTTATGGACTATCCTTATCCTTATGGACTATCCTCATCCTTATGGACTATCCTTATCCTTATGGACTATCCTTATCCTTATGGACTATCCTCATCCTTATGGACTATCCTTATCCTTATGGACTATCCTTATCCTTATGGACTATCCTTATCCTTATTATTCCTTCGAGTACTCTGCAAGGGAGGCTTATAAGAGAGGTCTGTAGTTAAGGTCCTCTTCTCTACCTCCTTTAGTGTTCTTGCGTACCGTTCATTACATTATAATCATTATCCTATATCACTATCACTATCATCCTATATCCTATATATATATATATATATCACATTATCCTATATCATATAACTATCAGTATAATCACTATCGTCACCCTAACCATCGTCGTCACTATCGCCAGTCTCGTCACAGTGTTGCTTTACCGTCTTGAAGACAAGCAGTTGCTCATTGACGTAATCGACTTGACTAAAGTTATTTTCAAGACACTCGTTCGAGGTCACAGCATCAGTAAGATGAATCTCCCCTCAGAACCACTTGAGATCTCTGTTTCTTGATCCATACGTGAAGAACGAGAGAGAGAGAGAGAGAGAGAGAGAGAGAGAGAGAGAGAGAGAGAGAGAGAGAGAGAGAGAGAGAGAGAGAGAGAGACAGAGAGAGAGAGAGAGAGAGACTGATAAAGAGGAAGGGAGAGCAGGGCAGAACAGACTGATGATGCTGTAAGATGAACTGACATAGAGGCATGCATGCTGTTGGACACGCTAAATAACACCAGTCCAGAGGCAGCCAGCCAGTTAGTAAGGCAGCCAGCCAGTCAGTAAGGCAGCCAGCCAGTCAGGAAGGCAGCCAGCCAGTCAGTAATCCGGCCAGCCAGTCAGTAAGGCAGCCAGCCAGTCAGTAAGGCAGCCAGTCAGTCAGTAAGGCAGCCATCCAGTCCGTAAGGCAGACAGCCAGTTAGGAAGGCAGCCAGCCAGTCAGTAAGGCAGCCAGCCAGTCAGTAAGGCAGCCAGCCAGTCAGTAAGGCTGCCAGCCAGTCAGGAAGGCAGCCAGCCAGTCAGTAAGGCAGCCAGTCAGTCAGTAAGGCAGCCAGCCAGTCAGGAAGGCAGCCAGCCAGTCAGGAAGGCAGCCAGCCAGTCAGTAAGGCAGCCAGCCAGTCAGGAAGGCAGCCAGCCAGTCAGTAAGGCAGCCAGTCAGTCAGTAAGACAGCCAGCCAGTCAGTAAGGCAGCCAGCCAGTTAGGAAGGCAGCCAGCCATTCAGTAAGGCAGCCAGCCAGTCAGTAAGGCAGCCAGCCAGTCAGTAAGGCAGCCAGCCAGTCAGTAAGGCAGCCAGCCAGTCCGTAAGGCAGCCAGCCAGTCAGTAAGGCTGCCAGCCAGTCAGGAAGGCAGCCAGCCAGTCAGTAAGGCAGCCAGCCAGTCAGTAAGGCAGCCAGCCAGTCAGTAAGGCAGCCAGCCAGTCAGTAAGGCAGCCAGCCAGTCAGTAAGGCAGCCAGCCAGCCAGGAAGGCAAGCAGCCAGTCAGTAAGGCAGCCAGCCAGTCAGTGAGGCAGCCAGCCAGTCAGTGAGGCAGCCAGCCAGTCAGTGAGGCAGCCAGCCAGTCAGTAAGGCAGCCAGCCAGTCAGTAAGGCAGAACAAAAAGAGACAGGGAAAAAGGCTGACAGAGTGACAGCTAAAGAGAGAGAGAGAGAGAGAGAGAGAGAGAGAGAGAGAGAGAGAGAGAGAGAGAGAGAGAGAGAGAGAGAGAGAGAGAGAGAGAGAGAGAGAGAGAGAGAGAGAGAGTGAGTTCAGCAAGAGATTAACAAGAATCATTCAGCAGGGGATTACAACGCAGGATTAGAGGCACCATTCAGCGAGGGATTTACAGTGGGAGATTGGTGATTATCTGGGAGTGGGGGTGGGGGGAGATGGGGGTGTTATGGGGCAGTAGTCAGCTGACCACCCATTAGGTCAGTCCCCCCCACCCCCCCTTACTTTAAAGTCACTTTAAACCTAAGAAACCTAAGACTAAAAAAAGTCACTTCTCAATACATCTATATCTCCCTCATTACGACTTCACTTTGACGGAAGGGAAAGGAGACGGAGGAATTCGAACTCTTTAAGTAACAAATCTCTCCAGTCGAACTCTTTTTCCTTATGACTTTCCAGTCCGTCTGGCCTGGAACTCATGCAGCTGAGTGACGCAGATTTGACTTTCCGGCTGGAATGGCTTCTCTTCTACGGTGCGGAGGAGAGGATTACCTTAGTGCGGGTTTTGGGTAGCTTTCCTCGCATGTGTTTGTTCTCACCTAGTTGCCATTTGGCTCTTTGGTCCCTCCTCTCAACCGTCTTCCAAATTTTTAGCAGTTCACCTGTTACCAGTGATGGTACACTGAGGATCTATCTTGAGGTTATCTTGAGATGATTTCGGGGCTTTTAGTGTCCCCGCGGCCCGGTCCTCGACCAGGCCTCCACCCCCAGGAAGCAGCCCGTGACAGCTGACTAACTCCCAGGTACCTATTTACTGCTAGGTAACAGGGGCATTCAGGGTGAAAGAAACTTTGCCCATTTGTTTCTGCCTCGTGCGGGAATCGAACCCGCGCCACAGAATTACGAGTCCTGCGCGCTATCCACCAGGCTACGAGGGTGGACATGCACAGGATAGTGGTAGGCACAGAGCGTCTGCTCATTCCTTTAGTATCCATGGTGATATTCCATCCGGGCTAAATAGCCTTTGTCACGTCTAACTCTAACAAATGCTTCCTCACCTCCCCACTGGTAATCACAAACTCCTCTAGTGGTGTCTGGTTCGATATTCCCTCTCATTTCTGGGACACTTGTCCTTGCTCTACTGTGAAGATCTCCTGGAATTTGTTATTGAGTTCACCACACACCTTGTGGTTTGTGGTGAATCTGTCACCCTTGTCCTCAGTTTCATTACCTGTTCCTTTACTGTTGTTTTCCTCCTGATGTGACTGTGCAGCAATTTAGGCTGAGTCTTTGCCTTGCTTACTATGTCATTTTCGTATTGTCGCTCTGTCTCTAACACTGTGTGTGTGTGTGTGTGTGTGTGTTGTGTGTGTGTGTGTGTGTGTGTGTGTGTGTGTGTGTGTGTGTGGTGTGTGTGTGTGTGTGTGTGTGTGTGTGTGTGTGTGTGTGTGTGTGCGTGTGTGTTGTGTGTGTGTGTGTGTGTGTGTGCGTGTGTGTGTGTGTGTGTGTGTGTGTGTGTGGGTGTGTGTGTGTGTGTGTGTGTGTGTGCGTGTGTGTGTGTGTGTGTGTGTGTGTGTGTGTGTGTGTGTGTGTGTGTGTGTGTGTGTGTGTGTACTCAGAACATAAGAACATAAGAACAAAATGGTAACTGCAGAAGGCCTATTGGCCCATACGAGGCAGCTCCTATTCTATAACCACCCAATCCCACTCATATACTTGTCCAACCCGTGCTTGAAACAATCGAGGGACCCCACCTCCACAATGTTACGCGGCAATTGGTTCCACAAATCAACAACCCTGTTACTGAACCAGTATTTACCCAAGTCTTTCCTAAATCTAAACTTATCCAATTTATATCCATTGTTTCGTGTTCTGTCCTGTGTTGATACTTTTAATACCCTATTAATATCCCCCCGGTTATGTCCATTCATCCACTTGTAAACCTCTATCATGTCACCCCTAACTCTTCGCCTTTCCAGTGAATGCAACTTAAGCTTTGTTAATCTTTCTTCATATGAAAGATTTCTAATTTGGGGAATTAACTTAGTCATCCTACGCTGGACACGTTCAAGTGAATTTATATCCATTCTATAATATGGCGACCAAAACTGAACTGCATAATCTAAATGGGGCCTAACTAGAGCAAGATATAGCTTGAGAACCACACCAGGTGTCTTGTTACTAACGCTGCGATTAATAAATCCAAGTGTCCGATTTGCCTTATTACGAACATTTATGCATTGATCCTTTTGTTTTAAATTCTTACTAATCATAACTCCCAGATCCCTTTCGCAATCCGACTTCGCAATCACAACACCATCTAGCTCGTATCTTGTAACTCTATCATCATTACCTAACCTCAGAACTTTACATTTATCAGCATTAAACTGCATCTGCCAATCCTTTGACCATTTCAAAACCCTATCTAGATCAACTTGAAGTGATAGTGAGTCCTCCTCCGAATTAATTTCCCTACCGATTTTCGTATCATCGGCAAATTTGCAAATGTTGCTACTCAAACCTGAATCTAAATCATTTATATATATTATAAACAACAGAGGTCCCAGGACAGAGCCTTGAGGCACTCCACTTACAACATTTTCCCACTCTGACTTGATTCCATTTATACTAACTCTCTGTTTCCTTTGGTATAGCCATGCCCTAATCCAGCTTAATATAGCACCCCCAATACCATGAGACTCTATTTTTTTAATCAGTCTTTCATGTGGCACTGTATCAAAAGCTTTGCTAAAGTCAAGGTATACAACATCGCAATCCTTACCACTATCAACTGCCTCAACAATGCTAGAATAAAAAGATAACAAATTTGTTAAACATGAACGGCCATTTATAAAACCATGTTGCGACTCAATTATTAATTTATGTTTTTCAAGATGAAGACGAATTTTATTTGCTATTATAGATTCGAGTAACTTTCCCACAATAGACGTTAGGCTAATTGGTCGATAGTTAGACGCAAGTGATCTATCTCCTTTCTTAAAAACTGGTATCACATTAGCAACTTTCCAAAACTCTGGCACTCTGCCTGACTCTATTGATTTATTAAATATGGTTGACAGTGGGTCACAAAGCTCCTCTTTGCATTCTTTAAGCACCCTAGCAAACACTTCATCCGGCCCTGGGGATTTGTTTGGTTTGAGTTTTACTATTTGTTTAAGAACATCCTCCCTGGTAACTGCTAAACTCGTCAACCTGTCCTCGTCCCCACCCACATAGACTTGTTCGGCTGAAGGCATATTGTTAAGTTCCTCTTTAGTAAATACAGATACAAATATTTATTAAAATACTACTCATCTCTTCATCACTATCTGTTATTTGACCTGTCTCAGTTTTTAATGGACCTATCCTTTCCCTAGTCTTAGTACGATATAACTGAAAAAAACCTTTAGGATTTGTCTTTGCTTGCCCTGCTATGCGAACTTCATAGTTTCTTTTTGCTTTCCTTATCTCTTTTTTAACATTTCTAACCAGTTGTACGAATTCCTGTTCTAAAGTGACCTCCCCATTTTTAATCCTTTTGTACCAAGCTCTCTTTTTACCTATAAGGTTCTTCAAATTCTTTGTTATCCACTTTGGGTCATTAGTATACGATCTATTCAATTTGTATGGTATACTACGTTCCTGTGCTTTGTTTAGAATATTCTTAAATAAGTTATATATTGAATCCACATCGAAATCCCCATTTAAGTCACCTATCGCTGGGTTCATGTCTCGCTCCAAGACCGGCCCACACCCCATACCCAAGCCTTTCCAATCAATTTGACCCAAAAAATTTCTTAGGCTATTAAAATCAGCTTTTCGAAAATCTGGCACTTTAACAGAATTTTCTCCTACTGGTCTATTCCATTCTATGCTAAATCTGATTTCTTTGTGATCACTGCTCCCTAGCTCACTCCCTATTTCGATGTCATTAATTTGCGTTTCCCTGTTAGTTAACACTAAATCTAAAATATTATTTTCCCGTGTTGGTTCCTTAATGTGTTGCGTAAGAAAGCAATCGTCAATTAATTCTAGAAAATCTTCTGCTTCACTATTCCCTGTTTTGTTCAACCAGTTTATTCCGCTAAAATTAAAGTCACCCATGACATAAATACTGTTAGATCTAGATGCTCTAGATATTTCATCCCATAGATGCTTTGCTTCCATTCTGTCTAAATTTGGTGGCCTATATATTACTCCTATTATAATATTATTAGCTTTTTCGTTTAATTCAATCCAAATAGTTTCTGTGTGTGGCTCTGTTTTGATTCCCTCTTTGAGACTACATTTCAAATTGTCCCTAACATATATGGCTACTCCACCTCCTCGTCTAATATATCTATCTGTGTGAAATAGTTTAAATCCATATATTTGATATTCAGCTAATAGTTCTCTATTTTCTACATTCATCCACGTTTCGGTAAGTGCAATAATATCTATTTTTTCTGTGCAGACAAGAGCATTTAATTCGTTAATTTTATTTCTTAGACTTCTACTGTTAGTGTAATATACCCTAAGTGAATTGTTATTTTGCGGACCTTCTCTTTCCCTGATCGTTTTGCCAATTCCTTTCTCCCACAAACACATACTTTTATTACCTCCTTCCTCCAAATCAATTCCCATACCTCTATCTACTAACAGTTTAAACCCAAACAAACACCTCTAACCACTTCTTCTAGCGAGTTCGCAACAGCAACAACCCCAGCTCTCGATAGATGCACCCCATCACGAGCATACATTTCATTTCTTCCATAGAAGTGTTCCCAGTTGTCTATGAAAGATATTGCATTTGATTTGCAATATCTTTCCAGCCGGCAATTGACACCAAGTGCCCTCGATATCCATTCATTTCCCACTCCCTTTCTTGGAAGAATGCCACATATGATCGGGATTCCTCCCTTGCTCCTAACTAACTCTATGGCTGTTTTATACCTCTGAATCAGTTCCTCACTCCTGACTCGACCAACATCATTTCCTCCCACGCTAATGCAAATAATGGGATTGTTCCCATTACCAGCCATAATATCATTCATGTTGTTTATAATATCACCAATGCCAGCTCCGGGATAGCAAACCCTTAACCTGTTCCCCCTATCTCTAGCACAAAACGTTCTATCCAAATACCTTATCTGGGAATCTCCCACAACTAATGTTTGCTTAGGTACTTCCTTTACTTTCTGAGGGGCCTGCGCTTCCTTTCTCTTCGTTGCTTTCCCTTTTGCGCGATCCACAGTCTCTCCACAGCACTCGTCCTCCAAAACGTCAAATTAATTTGAAGTTGCTATGGCGTTTGAAGGCGGCTTTATCAAAGTCTTCTTAAGGCCCCTGTCTTTCGCAACTCTCCAAGACGAGGTCCCTATACTGCTGGTCTCCTCCTTCGTTACTTCTCGTTGTTTTTTAAGCTGACGCACCTCCTCCCGCAGAGAGTCCAACTCTGTCCTCAGGGCTCCCACTAGAGTCACCAGGTCCTTCACTACAACTTCCATATTGCTATGATAATATAACAACACTGTTCCTTAAGTGCATTCAATTTTTCCACTACTCTCACTCTAAAAGAAAACTTCCTAACATCTCTGTGACTCATCTCAGTTTCCAGCTTCCACCCATGTCCCCTCGTTCTGTTACTATTCCGTATGAACATTTCGTCTATGTCTACTCGGTCAATTCCCCTGAGTTTTTTATGTTCCTATAATATCACCCCCCTCTCCCTTCTCTTTTCTAGAGTCGTAAGGCTCAGTTCCTTCAGGCGCTCTTCATACCCCATCCCTTGTAATGCTGGGACGAGTCTCGTTGCAAACTTCTGAACCTTTTCCAGTTTGGTTATGTGTTTCTTCAGGTGGGGACTCCATGATGCCGCGGCATACTCTAAGACTGGTCTCACGTAGGCAGTGTAAAGCGCCCTAAATGCCTCCTTACTTAGGTTTCTGAATGATGTTCTAACTTTTGGCAGTGTAGAGTATGCTGCTGTCGTTATCCTATTTATATGTGCCTCAGGAGATAGATTAGGTGTTACGTCCACTCCCAGGTATCTTTCTCGAATCGTTACAGGTAGGCAGTTCCCCTTCATTATGTACTGTCCCTTTGGTCGCCTATCACCTGATCCCATTTCCATAATTTACATTTACTCTTGTTGAACTCCAGTAGCCATTTCCCTGACCATCTCAGCAACCTGTTTAAGTCCTCTTGGAGGATCCTACAATCCTCATCTGTCATGTGTGTGTGTGTACTCACCTATTTGTACTCACCTATTTGTGCTTGCGGGGGTTTAGCTTTGGCTCTTTGGTCCCGCCTCTCATCTGTCAATCTTACTGGTGTACAGATTCCTGAGTCTACTGGGCTCTATCATATCTACATTTGAAACTGTGTATGGAGTCAGCCTCCACCACATCACTGCCTAATGCATTCCACCTGTTAACTACTCTGACACTGAAAAAGTTCTTTCTAACGTCCCTGTGGCTCATGTGGGTACTCAGTTTCCACCTGTGTCCCCTTGTTCGCGTCCCACCAGTGTTGAATAGTTTATCCTTGTTTACCCGGTCGATTCGCCTGAGGATTTTGTAGGTAGTGATCACCTAGCAGTAAATAGGTACCTGGGAGTTAGACAGCTGCTACGGGTTGCTTCCTGGGGTGTGTAACAAAAATGAGGCCTGGTCGAGGACCGGGCCGCGAGGATGCTAAACCCCGAAATCATATCAAGATAACGGCATTACATACAATTGTATCATTTATTAACCTTTTCCATATGGTTGTTAATATCAATTAAATAAAAGATAATTTTGGTTCGTTTAACTGGAAAAAAGTTTGTGCAAGAAAAACTAGAGTGAAATGGGGGAAAAAAGAGAGAGAGAGAGAGAGAGAGAGAGAGAGAGAGAGAGAGAGAGAGAGAGAGAGAGAGAGAGAGAGAGAGAGAGAGAGAGAGAGAGAGAGAGAGAGAGAGTAATAATAATACACACAACAATACACCCATACAATAATAAATACATACCTATTATACAAACCAGAATATATAAAAGCTACCCATATACTTACATATCACTCACTATTTCCAGGCACGAACACTGACAGCCAAGCCTAACAGTGTAACTACTAATTACCTCCAACTAATTAACTAGGCCCCCTGGGCGATGATGAGGTACGGGTAATTAAATCACCTGTCTGTTTACCTGAGGCGTTTAAACAACATATTAATCAATTTAAGCATGACAGCTCTATCACAGAAAACGGTAAACTGATTCATTTTTGGGCTGTAACCATAGGAAATGTTCGCTGGGAATGTGGCTAAATGTTGATGAGTGTGACAAGAATGTTGATGAGTGTGACGTTGATGTAACAAGTGTAGAACACAGGAAGAATATGAGGGGAAAACTTGGGCAGATAAGTGTATGGGAAGCAACTAGTTCACTTAAATATTGCATAGGACCAATAGTTCTACAGGGACTAGTATTATATACGTATAGAATATTTTGTGATAGTGCTGGAACCAGGTCTACAAGCTGTCAGGTATGTAGAGTGCCAGGTATACATTGTGTCAGGAATACATAGTGTCAGGTATACATAGTGTCAGGTATACATAGTGTCAGGAATACATAGTGTCAGGTATGCAGTGTGCTAGAAACATAGGGTGTCAGCTATTTATCAACATAAAATGACAACCATCTTCAAGTGAAGTTAAGACAAAAATATGCACAGACAGCGAGACAGACTATATATATATATATATATATATATATATATATATATATATATATATATATATATATATATATATATAAATATATATATATATATATATATATATATATATATATATACAGGAAATCATACAGAGACAGGCAAGTCACATACACATTCAGAAATCAGACAGGCACACACACGTGTGTGTATTTACCTATTTGTGAAGGTGAGTGTGTGTGTGTGTGTGTGTGTGTGTGTGTGTGTGTTGTGTGTGTGTGTGGTTACCAGGTGGAATGCATTAGGCAGTGATGTGGTGGAGGCTGACTCCATACACAGTTTCAAGTATAGATATGACAGCTCCCAATAGGCTCAGGAACCTATACAGCAGTTGATTAACAGTTGGAGAGTCGGAACCAAAGAGCCGAAACTTAACCCCCGCAAGCACAACTAAACGAGCACAAACACACACAGATAAGACCCCTAATAATCCCTATAAGACACCTTAAGCACCGCTAAGAGAAGAAGAAGAAATGAATCGACATGTTTACACCTGACTCCAAAACCCCTGGCTCTATTGTCTTACACAAAAGAGCTCTTCCCACTCTCCGCCAGCGCCGGGGCTCTTCGTAACCCATTGTTCCATTTGGCTTTAGATTAGAAAATTCATCCCTTCCGACCGGAGAATGATCCCAGATTAGTTCGAGGAGAATAGAATCTCAAACCTATTACCACCATTTGCAGGGGAATTAAGGCCTGCTTTTTGACTTTTCGTGCTTGAAATCGACCACTCCGTTTCCTTGGCCGATACGCAAGAGCAAATTCTATTCTTGGGTGTTGCGTAATTACACACACTGAAGCACAATTACAGTGTAGTATAATTAGTATTGCGTTATCAGTATTGCATAATCAAAGCGTTGTGTAATCGGTGTTGTTGAATCAGTATTGCATAATTACTGTGTTGTGTAATAGATTTTGCGTAGTTACAGTGTTGTGTAATCAGCATCGCGTAATGACAGATCTCCCGTAAGAATTTTTTACTAGAAGACTTAATTAACTCAGTTCACGTCGCTGATCTGACTGCGTATGTGCGTAGTAAATATCAACGAAAACAGGTTAGGTTAGGTTAGGTTAGGGTTAGGTTAGGATAGATTAGGTTAGGTTATAGTTAGGTTAGGTTAGGGAGTCAGTACAATAGTCAACAGTTGGCTTAAAAGACGGGGTCCAAGAGCTAACACCTCGATCCATCAGGCACAGTCTCCGGTGTTCTACAGTCTCCGTGGTGTAGTGGTAAGACACTCTCCTGGCGTTCCGCGAGCGTTTTGTCATGGGTTCGTATCCTGGCCGGGGAGGATTTACTGGGCGCAAATCCTTAACTGTAGCCTCTGTTTAACTCAACAGTAAAATGTGTACTTGGTTGTAACAACGATTCTTCGTGGCGGGGATCGTATTCCAGGGACCTGCCCGAAACGCTACGCGTAATAGTGGCTCTACAAGAATGTAACAACTCTTGAGTATCTCAAATAAAAAAAGTGAATACACACACACATGTCCCCCATGCCCAAGGGTGGTACAGGAAGGGCATTTACCAGCGCCGCAGTGAATTCCTCCACCTTGTGAAGGTCACAGAGGTCTTGTTTACGTTAATGAGTGGTCTTCCCTCCTTCTTTGCCCTGTGGATTTTCCAGGGCTGGAACTTTACTCTGCAAACGACGAGATAGTGGTCGGTGTCCCAATCTGCGCTCTGGAAGCTGCGGGTCAGTTTGACATTTCTCAGATTGTTACGCCTAGTAAGCACCAGGTCGAGTTGGTGCCAATGCTTAGGCCTGGGATGTCTCCAGGAAACCTTATGCTGGGGCTTGGTGTCGAAGAAGGAATTGGTGATGCAGAGATCATGACGGCAGGAGAACTCCAGGAGGCGCTGCCCACTCTCTTTCATCTTCCCAAATCCAAACTGGCCCAGGCAGGAAGGCCAAGAGCTGTGATCAGAACCAACTCTTTCATTAAAGTTTCCCAGGAGGAAGACTGGCTCTTGTTGAGGTATGTCTCTGAGAGCTAGGCCGAGGTCATCATAGAACTTGTCCTTCGCTTCGGTAGAGGAGGTCAGTGTTGGTGCATAGGCATTGATGAGGCTGACCATTCCTGCTGCTGTATGAAGCTGAAGTTTGATGATCCTTGCAGACCCCTCCATGAGCAGTACTATGGACGCCTAACAACCTGTTCCTAATGGCGAAGCCAACGCCATGCTCCTTTACCTCTTCTGGAGGTTTGCCCTGCTAGAAGAAGGTAAAGTCCTTGTCCCATATGCTCCTGGTTGCGGGCAGACGTGTCTCCTGCAGGGCGACTATGTCCATCTGGAGCCTGCGCAGTTAACTGTTGATCACAGCTGTCTTGCGGACGTCGTTCACTTCCAGTAGATCTTCCAAGAGACCCGGTGTCTTGGTCCTTACATTCCATGTGGCCAGTTTGAGAGCTGGGTGGCTCTGTTTGGTGGCTCTTTTGCCTGGTGCATGAGTTGACGATCCGCTTATTGGATTGTGGCCTAAGCCCCACGCACCCAGTGGAGCAGGCGGACCGTGGCGGGACAGCACCTTATTGGCTGGGAGCTGTCCAGCTTGAGGCGGACGGTAGCTGTCTTATGAAATCGGGTGATTTCTCCCACCGACGGAAGCAACCCCTGGCGCCTTACTCTACGCTTATTGTAATAAGTCTGTTGTAATACTTTATAATCATCTTAGTTCTCAAGTTAAGCTCTAGACCAGAGTCTTGAATGCCAAAGATCTTATGTGAAACTTGAAGAAAAATTATTAATTATTAATTATAATGAAATTGCTAGAGATAATGGGTGATGAAGCCCCAGCTGGTGCCAGTGGCACTCCAGCTGATGCCAGTGACACCATTGGAGCCCCATCTGACTCCAGTGAGAGCTCATACGACACCAGTGGCACCCCATACACTGATTCCTCATATGACACTACCTCGTACAGTGCCACCCCCACTGACGACACAAGGAAGGTACGGAAGAAGCCCAGAGGAATCCCATCTCGTGCCAATGGGAGCCCATCATGTTCCTCTGGAACCCAAAGTACTGCTTCTGGAGCCCAGCTTAGGGCGGTCGGCGTCCAGCTTGGCGCGGTCGAAGTCCAGTTTGGGGCGGTCGGCGCCCAGCGTGGCGCGGTCGGAGCCCAACTTGGCGCGGTCGGAGCCCAACTTGGTGCGGTCGGAGCCCAACTTGGTGCGGTCGGAGCCCAACTTGGTGCAGTCGGAGCCCAGCTTGGTGCGGAAGGAGTCCAGATTGGCGTGGAATTAGGAGCCCAGCTTGGCGTGGAAGGAGCCCAGCTTGGCGTGGAAGGAGTCCAACGGGGCGTGGAAGGAGCCCAACGTGGTGAGGAAGGAACCCAACGTGGTGAGGAAGGAGTCCAACGGGGCGTGGAAGGAGCCCAACGTGGTGAGGAAGGAGCCCAACGTGGTGAGGAAGGAGCCCAACGTGGTGAGGAAGGAGCCCAACGTGGTGAGGAAGGAGCCCAACGTGGTGAGGAAGGAGCCCAACGTGATGCAGCTGGAGCCCAAAGTGGTTCTCCAGCCCAACGTGATGCAGCTGGAGCCCAAAGTGGTTCTCCAGCCCAACGTGGCGCAGCTGGAGCCCAAAGTGGTTCTCCAGCCCAACGTGGCTCAGCTGGAGCCCAACGTGGTGCTGCTGGAGCCCTACGTGGTGCTGCTGGAGCCCAACGTGGTGCTCCAGCCCAACGTGGCGCAGCTGGAGCCCAAAGTGGTTCTCCAGCCCAACGTGGCTCAGCTGGAGCCCAACGTGGTGCTGCTGGAGCCCAACGTGGTGCTGCTGGAGCCCAACGTGGTGCTGCTGGAGCCCAACGTGGTGCTGCTGGAGCCCAACGTGGTGCTCCAGCCCAACGTGGCGCAGCTGGAGCCCAAAGTGGTTCTCCAGCCCAACGTGGCTCAGCTGGAGCCCAACGTGGTGCTGCTGGAGCCCAACGTGGTGCTGCTGGAGCCCAACGTGGTGCTCCAGTCCAACGTGGTGCTGCTGGAGCCCAACGTGGTGCTCCAGCCCAACGTGGCGCTGCTGGAGCCCAACGTGGTGCTCCAGCCCAACGTGGTGCTCCAGCCCAACGTGGTGCTCCAGCCCAACGTGGTGCTCCAGCCCAACGTGGTGCTCCAGCCCAACGTGGCGCAGCTGGAGCCCAACGTGGTTCTCCAGCCAAACGTGGCGCAGCTGGTGCCCAACGTGGTGCTCCAGCCCAACGTGGTGCCCCAGCCCAACGTGGTGCAGCTGGAGCCCAACGTGGTGCTGCAGCCCAACGTGGTGCCCCAGCCCAACGTGGTGCAGCTGGAGCCCAACGTGGTGCCCCAGCCCAACGTGGTGCAGCTGGAGCCCAACGTGGTGCTGCAGCCCAACGTGGTGCTGCTGGAGCCCAACGTGGTGCTCCAGCCCAACGCGGTGCCGGTAGAGCCCAACCTGACGCCGGCAGAGCCCAACCTGACGCCGGTAGAGCCCAACCTGACGCCGGTAGAGCCCAACCTGACGCCGGTAGAGCCCAACCTGACGCCGGTAGAGCCCAACCTGACGCCGGTAGAGCCCAACCTGACGCCGGCAGAGCCCACCGGGGCACTAGCAGAGTCGAACGTGTTCCGGGCTTTGACCTCAGACCCGCTGAGCCACCTGGCGTCCAAACAACGTCATTTCTAATCACCAACTACCAAGAACACGCCAAGGCGGCTGAACAATACCAGCAGCGCCACCTACATCACCACACCATCTTCCCCGAGGTACCGTGGGTGTGCCCGCCGCGTACCACGTACCAGGAGGCGTACCGCGAGTTCTCCCCTAGCACGGTACACCACGTGTGGCAGGAGAACAACGAGGCTATGAGACACAACCGGCAGAAGGTCTTGGATCAATCCCGGATGTCCCCCGGATTCCGGATTGACACGGCGCCGTCCTCCCTCCCACGCACCGCGTACCAAGACGGGTACCGCGGGTACTCCCCTGAAACGGTACTCCGGATTAGGCGGGAAAACGCCGCCGAGGTGCAACGGAACAGACAACAGGCCGTTTTCCCTACCCAAGGGGACGCTGAGGGTCCCATCCCACTAGCTAGGGAGAGGATAGGCGAACCTTTCCATAATCTTCTATCCTCTAGACGAGGCAATATCGATATTCCTAGCTTTTTTCCCTACACCAAACCTGACGCGAGCCCTTAGGGGATACAGGAGAGCCCTTAGGGGATATCTGGGAGCCCTTAGGCGGATATCTAGGAGCCCTTAGGGGGATATCTAGGAGCCCTTTAGGGATATCTGGGAGCCCTTAGGGGATACAGGAAAGTCCTGAGAGGATATTAGAGCCCTTTGTGATGTTTTTAGACACATGTTTCAGATATTCGTTCTATTTCTTTTGTCAAAAGCCAGGGTAGGTTGATATGGGGGAGAAGGTGTTACCCATGCAGCAGGTCCCTCTCTCCACAGCGCCGAAAGTCTCTAATGGAAAGGCAAACGCCAATACGATTGGTTCCAGCGCCGTCGCAGGAACTGTCAGAACGAAGTTGATGGTAACATCGAACTGCCTTAGAGGGGCTCCAGCTCCGGACCTGACCTCGAAGTTGATGAAAAACGGCACAGGGACTCGAACCCCGGAAACCGCCGTGGTCGGGGCCGGAGAAGAACCACCCCATCAAGGGCAAGAACGACCCCAGCCTCCTGAAACAGAGCCTGTTGGGCCGCACGACCCCCAGGAGGTGGACGACCCGGTCCCGCACCACGGGTTCTTGACAGAGATCGTCACAGCCCTCTTTCACCCGAGGCCCGCTTCCTTCACGACCCGGCACAAGGAAGAGGGATAATTATAAATGACAACAAGAGCCGTCTAGTGATAATAGTGCTACAGAGCCTTCCCGACTTGGTGCCTTCTTTGGTAATGACTTACTGTTATTATAACTATTATGCGATCTATATATATATATATATATATATATATATATATATATATATATATATATATATATATAATAAGTATATAAATATATAAATAGTCTTTATCGTGGCCAAACACCTTTTTTGTAACTTGAGTGTGTGTGTGTGTAAGTGTATGTGTGTGTGTATGTGTATGTGTATGTGTGTGTACTCACCTAGTTGTGCTTGCGGGGGTTGAGCTCTGGCTCTTTGGTCCCGCCTCTCAACCGTCAATCAACAGTGTGTGTGTGTGTGTGTGTATGTGTATGTTTATGTATGTGTGTGTGTGTACTCACCTAATTGTGCTTGCGGGGGTTGAGCTCTGGCTCTTTGGTCCCGCCTCTCAACCGTCAATCAACAGTGTGTGTGTGTGTGTGTATGTGTGTGTGTGTGTACTCACCTAATTGTGCTTGCGGGGGTTGAGCTCTGGCTCTTTGGTCCCGCCTCTCAACCGTGTGTGTGTTTGTGTGTGTGTGTATTACCGCGTGTGTGTATGTCTGTTTGGGTGTGTTTGTTGTGATTTATATATCAAAGCCAGACAAACAATCCCGCGGACCACAAAAGCCTTGATTTTGTATTTGCAAATTGTTTGTCCGAACAAACAGGAATACAACGAGTAGCGAAGCAACATTATTCGCGGTTGTATTCAATACGATACCACTAAGGGGTATCAAATACCCCATTAGCGCCCCTCTAGGTATGTTGTTAGGGATCAGACTACTGTCCCTGGGCTGGCTTTTTTTTTGTGGGCACTGGGGTACAGTGGAAGATCTTGCCTGCTACTTCCTGGGTGCGGGTTCGCACCTCGCTGGGTCACATGGATGTAAGCAATAAGATGCTTATCTTAACATACTAAGTAGGTTAGGTAAGGTCTGTGTTTTCTATGAATCTTTTTAAGGGTATCTATTATGTTAAGTATGTCACCCATGCACATATTTAATAAGTCAATATTGACTTATTAAATTTGCGAGAACGGGTTGGATGGATATAGGTGTGTGTGTGTGTGTGTGTGTGTGTGTGTGTGTGTGTGTGTGTACTCACCTATTTGTGCTTGCGGGGGTTGAGCTTTGGCTCTTTGGTCCCGCCTCTCAACCGTCAATCAAGTGGTGTACAGATTCCTGAAGGAATGTGTGTGTGTGTGTGTGTGTGTGTGTGTGTGTGTGTGTGTGTGTGTGTGTGTGTGTGTGTGTGTGTGTGTGTGTGTGTGTGTGTGTGTGTGGTGTTTGCATGAAGTATAAAATATTGAGGAGCGGCGTGTGCAGGAGCGGTTGTGCAAGGAAGACATACATTGTTGATGTGTTGCAAGCGGTGATTTATAACAAGATGCAGGAGCGATAGTTATATATGGGCGTATCCCGCTCTTCCAGGACGGCCACAGGCGCCTGTTATCACTCGCTATCTACCATGATAGTTGATAGCTTATTACTATGATAGCCCGACGCAGCTGTCTAACTCCCAGGTACCTGTTTACAGCTAGGGTGAACAGGGCCATCAGGGTGATCACCTGGTAGCACCTATTCCATTAGAGGACACAGACCCGGGGGGGGGGGGCAGCTCTGACATTCTTAACATTGTGTAATCTCGTCCTCCTTTGGGGTGGACGGTAGAGCGACGATCTCGCTTCATGCAGGTCGGCGTTCAATCCCCGACCGTCCACTAGTGGTTAGGGCACCATTCCTTTCCCTCCGTCCCATCCCAAAGCCTTATATCCTGACCCCTTCCCAGTGCTATATAGTCGTAATGGCTTGGCGCTTTACCCCCCTGATAGTTAGTTCCATTCCCTTACGTTGCATTGGGTAGTTATGAAGTCCATAATGGCTGTTCTCTTAGTGTGTGTGTGTGTGTGTGTGTGTATGTGTGTGTGTGTGTGTGTGTGTGTGTGTGTGTGTGTGTGTGTGTGTGTGTGTGTGTGTGTGTATATGTATGTGTGTGTGTGTATGTGTGTGTGTGTGTGTGTGTGTGTGTGTGTGTGTGTGTGTGTGTGTGTGTGTGTGTGTGTGTGTGTGTTGTGTGTGTGTGTGTGTGTACTCACCTAGTTGTACTCACCTAGTTGTGTTTGCGGGGGTTGAGCTCTGGCTCTTTGGTCCCGCCTCTCAACCGTCAATCAACAGGTGTACAGATTCCTGAGCCTATCGGGCTCTGTAACCACTGTGTGCACACACTGTGTGTGTGTGGTGTGTGTGTGTGTGTGTGTGTGTGTGTGTGTGTGTGTGTGTGTGTGTGTGTGTATGTGTGTGTGTGTGTGTGTGTTCTCCCTCCCACATCCATCACTCTTCCTCCGTCACACTGGGCCCTCCTCCCCCTCCATCAGTGGGCCTGCAGCGCCTCCATCGCCCCCCCCAGGAGGGCAGCCAGGAGGTAGTTAAGATCACCTGGCGGTAGTTAAGATGACCTGGAGGTAGTTAAGATGACCTGGCGGTAGTTAAGATGACCTGCGCGCGTGTACGCAAGCCTTCCATCACTCTCCTCCTCTATACTTTAACCCACAAACTTCACCTCGGCCCCCGAAAAAAGTTGATGGTAAGCAATAAGTCAAAAAATTACATCACGATTGGGTTATCATTTGCCGCCTCTAGTGTGTGAGGGGGGCGGGGGCGGCGGGGGGGGGGGGGAGGGCATATATATCTCCCGCCCCCCCCCCCCTTCTGTGTTATCAGCGCGTTCGTCATCGTGGTGAGGGGGTGATAGCAGCCCCCACACACCCCCTACGGAGGAGGTCTGGGTCTATTGTGAGGGAGAAAGCAGGTTGATGGCGTGTGATGAAGAGGGAAGGGGGTATTGGAGGAGGGGAGGAGGGGGCGTTTGGTGGGTAGGGGGAGTTTGGGCGGTAAAGGGGGTGATGGGGGATTAAGCCAAGATCAGCATACACAAGTATTATACACAATATATTGCTGGTGTATGTTAAAAGGTTCACCCGTAACGACACACACACACAAGGACTCCTCCGGGTCTCCGTTGAAGTGTCGCGTTGAAATGATTGCATGACACTGTCGTTTTGGGGGGGGAAGGGGTGTCGCTGCCGCAGTCTCCCCCTCCATAACCTGTTCTCCTCCCTGGCACTCCCTGGCACCATAGTCTCCTAACCCAAGGAACCACAGTCAGTAGCAAGCAGCTAGTTGGCCCGTCATCTCATCCAACTCCGGTAATTTCGTCGTCGATTGTTCCCACGTGTGACTTTAGTCCTCTCCCTTAAGTAACGTAACGACCCCCTTCTCCCCTCCTTGAGAGGGTAGGAGGAGGGGGTCCTCCTCACCTCTCAGGTAACGTAGATTACCTCTGAGGTAACGCGGAGTGGGTCGACTAACGCGGAATGCAGTGTGCGTCGCGCGCCGCGGATCGCTAAGATGTGAGTAGTGATTGACTGGATGCATCCTTCGCGGATGACTTGTTAGTCACGGTGTCTTGGGGGACGTTGAGTCACGCAGTCATGTCACGGACGCTTGCCGGACTGTCACGGTGCCTTGCCAGACTATCACGGACGCTTGACTGACTGTCACGGTGCCTTGCCAGACTGTCACGGACGCTTGACTGACTGTCACGGACGCTTGTCAGACTGTCACGGACGCTTGCCGGACTGTCACGGCCGCTTGCCAGACTGTCACGGACGCTTGCCTGACTGTCACGGACGCTTGACTGACTGTCACGGACGCTTGCCAAACTGTCACGGTGCCTTGCAAGACTGTCACGGTGCCTTGCAAGACTGTCACGGTCGCTTCCCAGACTGTCACTTACCTCTGTGGCAGCACTTAAGAGCGAGTGAAGACGCTGGATTAAGTGGTTCCACTTGACGCTCCAGGTCGCTGAATACGCAATTCTCTCACTTAATCCGGAGTTTATCGCTACAGTGAACACGCTTATATCTCGAGTTATCCGGAGTTTACACGCCACAGTTTACTTGAAGAACATTACTTGTCACTTTCAACACTGGACACTACTTAATATATAAGTTTACGAATCTTGGAAGGTGGGGGGGGGGAGGATAGCCAACTAGCCTCACCTCTTGCAGGGGAGGATAGCTAACTAGCCTCACCTGTAGGGGAGGATAGCCAACTAGCTGCACCATCTGCAGGGGAGGATAGCCAACTAGCTTCACCACCTGCAGGGGAGGATAGCCAACCAGCCACACACCTGCAGGAGAGGATAGCCAACTAGCCTCACCTCTTGCAGGGGAGGATAGCCAACTAGCCTCACCAACTGCAGGGAGGATAGCCAACCAGCCACACCACCTACAGGGGAGGATAGCCAGCCACCTACACCACCTGCAGGGGAGGAGGATAACCAACTACCTACACGACCTACAGGGAAGGATAGCCAACTAACCTCACCACCTGAACGATCTACCTGACCGCACCAGCTGACAGCCAGCTGGTCGTCCTGTGGGTGGGGAAGGGGGTGGTGGGGGGTAGGGGGGGGATCTCAGATACAACGGCGTGCCACTTGTATCGACCACCTTCATCGGAACGGGCACCGTTCGCTTCACTGTTAGTGTGACCTGGGTTCAAAGCCGTTAGGGAAGGGGGGGGGGAGTTAAGGGGTGGGGGGGCAGGGAAGGGGGGTGACTAGGGGGGAGGGGTATGAAAGTAGGGGAAAATGGGGGGGAAGACACAGGGTAAACATTATTATATTTTGTGGTTTGTAGTAATGGTTGAACGAGTGAGAGAGAGAGAGTAAGGGGTGAGAGAGAAAACGGAAGAGGGATAGACGAAGAGGAGGAGGAAAAGGGGAAGAAAGGGAAGGTAAAAGGGAAAGATACAGTCACTGTTTACATGTGGTTTATAACAGGTTTGGGAGTGAGACATATTCCCCCCTTTCTCATTCCTTTTCTCCTTTCTCATGCTCCTATTCATTCTGTCTCATCAACACTATACCTAGGCCTCCTGGTGTACGTATAGGGAGTAAGGGAGGTAGGATAAGAGGGAGGGAGGGAGAGAGAGAGAGAGAGAGAGAGAGAGAGAGAGAGAGAGAGAGAGAGAGAGAGAGAGAGAGAGAGTGAGTGAGTGAGTGAGTGAGTGAGAGAGAGAGAGAGAGAGAGAGAGAGAGAGAGAGAGAGAGAGAGAGAGAGAGAGAGAGAGAGAGAGAGAGAGAGTGAGAGAGAGAGTGAGAGAGAGTGAGAGAGAGAGGGAGAGAGAGAGAGAGAGAGAGAGAGAGAGAGAGAGAGAGAGAGAGAGAGAGAGAGAGAGAGAGGGAGAGAGGGAGAGAGAGGGAGGGAGAGAGAGAGAGAGAGAGAGAGAGAGAGAGAGAGAGAGAGAGAGAGAGAGAGAGAGAGAGAGAGAGAGAGAGGGAGAGAGGGAGAGAGAGAAATAATCTGATAGATAAAAATAATTTTAATATCCTCATGAGTTAGAGGTGAATGCTATCTAATACGATGGTTGATATCCAGGTGAAGGATATCAACTGACCAGATGATTCTGATATCTTGATGGTGTAAGCATTGTGGCTATCCCATCCGAGCTCCAGGGATTAGGAAACTGAACCCTATGTCACGTATCATTAGGGGTCATTTCTTGACACGGGAGCCTTGAGGCTTAGCCCTATTAAAAAAGCCCCTTTTATATAACGGAATTGGGATAAAGGGGTTACAAAAGAGGCTTACCCCTATTAAAAAAGCCCCTTTTATATAACGGAATTGGGATAAAGGGGTTACAAAAGAGGCTTACCCCTATTAAAAAAGCCCCTTTTATATAACGGAATTGGGATAAAGAGGTTACAAAATATGCTTACCCCTATTAAAAAATCCCCTTTTATATAACGGAATTGGAATAAAGGGGTTACAAAAGAGGCTTACACCTATTAAAAAAGCCCCTTTTATATAACGGAATTGGAATAAGGGGTTACAAAATAGGCTTATACCTATTAAAAAGCCCCTTTTATATAACGGAATTGGGATAAAAGGGTTACAAAATAGGCTTATACCTATTAAAAAGATTCTTTTATATAACGGAATTGGGATAAAAGGGTTACAAAAGAGGTTTACACCTATTAAAAAAGCCCCTTTTATATAACGGAATTGGAACAAAGGGGTTACAAAAGTCATAAACAAAACAGCAAATAGGGGAAAAAACTTTTTTTCCCCCATTCTGAATTTTTTCTCCCTCTCAACACCCCTCTGCCAATTACCACGTAAATCACCAAGTAAATCCCTCGGAACTGACCATTGTAATGGGGCGGGGGGGGGGGGGGGGGGGGGGGAGTTGACCCCTAAATGGGTGTATTTTACGAGGCTCGTGTACTATGGGTACACTTATAGGGGGATCCGGTCGGCCGAGCGGACAGCACGCTGGACTTGTGATCCTGTGGTCCTGGGTTCGATCCCAGGCGCCGGCGAGAAACAATGGGCAATTTCACCCTATGCCCCTCTTGCCTAGCAGTAAAATAGGTACCTGGGTGTTAGTCAGCTGTCACGGGCTGCTTCCTGGGGGGTGGAGGCCTGGTCGAGGACCGGGCCGCGGGGACACTAAAAGCCCCGAAATCATCTCAAGATAACCTCAAGATAACACACTTTGGATAGGAATGGTATACTATCCATCACGGACTATCCCCTTCACAAGTAGGGATAGTAGTTCAACCTTCTCTCTAAACTATCCAACCACCATTTGTTCCCCCTCTAACTATCCCCCTAACTATCCCCTGCAGCTCCAACTACATCCTCCTCTACTCCCCTTGTTCCTAATCCACTAATTCCTTGAGATTGTCTCTCATTTCTCCTTGCCTCTTATCTCATCTTCCTCATCTTGCGTTACGAAGCAGTTACGCAAGCACGAACGTGTACATCTTTCCTCAATCTTTGACGGCTTTGGTTACATTTATTAAACAGTTTACAAGCATGAAAACTTGCCAATCAACTGTTGTTATTGTTATAAACAGCCTCTTGGTGCTTCGGAGCTCATTAACTGTTTAATAATTGGAAACAAAGCCGCCAAAGATTGAGAAAAGATGAATGGGTTCGTAAGTGCTTGCGTAATTGATTCGTGAATCTGGCCCCCAAATTCGTAAGTGCTTGCGCAACGGCTTCGTGAATCTGGCACTAGGTTCGTCAGTGCTTGCGTGACCGCTTCGTGAATCTAGCCCCAGGTTCGTCAGTGCTTGCGTAACTGCTTCGTGAATCAGTTCCCAGGTTCGTAAGTGCTTGCGTAACTGCTTCGTGAATCTGGCCCCAGGTTTGTAAATGCTTGCGTAACCGCTTCGTGAATCTGGCCCCAGGCAATCGGGGTTGATACAGAGCTTACCACACGGCAGTTCGTAATCCTGGGGATTCATAATCCACAAATCCGGTGCTGCAGACACGAGACGGCGTTCGTAAATCCGGGGTCATGATCCAGTAATCCGGATTTAGCTTTGTCTTAGACAGAAAAACGCCAACGGGAGCAGAGGTGTGAGGGGATGGGCAGAGTGGAGCAGTGGTAGTGTTGTGGGTCGGGGGTGTGCCTTGTGTGCTCTGACGCAATTCGTGCGTCAAGGTGTTGTGACGCAATTCGTGAGGTTAGGTGATGTGTTGTGACGCAACTCATGAGGCAAGGTGATGTGCTGTGACGCATCTCTTGTGTTAAGATGATGTGCTGTGATGCAGTTCATGAGTCAAGGTGATGTGTTGTGACGCAACGCATGAGTCAAGGTGATGTTCTGTGACGCAAAGAAAACAAATTCATCTATCTAAGGTTTCTTCAAATTTACTTACGAGGTGTAGCTCTTACGAGGTGTAGTTCTTACGAGATGTAGCTCTTACGTGGTGTAGCTCTTACGTGGTGTATCTCTTGCGTGGTGTAGCTCTTACGAGGTGCAGCTCTTACGAGGTGCAGCTCTTACGTGGTGTAGTTCTTACGAGATGTAGCTCTTACGTGGTGTATCTCTTGCGTGGTGTAGCTCTTACGAGGAGTAGCTCTTACGAGGTGCAGCTCTTACGTGGTGTAGCTCTTACGTGGTGCAGCTCTTACGGGGTGTAGCTCTTACGAGGAGTAGCTCTTACGAGGTGCAGCTCTTACGTGGTGTAGCTCTTACGTGGTGTAGCTCTTACGTGGTGTAGGTCTTACGTGGTTTATCTCTTACGAGGTGTAGCTCTTACGTGGTGTAGCTCGTACGTGGTGTAGCTCTTATGTGGTGTAGCTCTTTTGTGGTGCAGCTCTTACGAGGTGCAGCTCTTACGAGTTGTAGCTCTTACGTGGTGTAGCTCTTACGTGGTGCAGCTCTTACGTGGTGCAGCTCTTACGAGGTGCAGCTCTTACGAGTTGTAGCTCTTACGTGGTGTAGCTCTTACGTGGTGCAACTCTTACGAGGTGCAGCTCTTACGAGTTGTAGCTCTTACGTGGTGTAGCTCTTACGTAGTGCAACTCTTACGAGGTGTAGCTCTTACGAGGTGCAGCTCTTAGGAGTAAGGTGTCACCTCTACGTGTGTTGAGGTCACTGCACCTCAACACAAAATGTATATCACCAGGCACCCAAGGTGCTTGGTGAGGCACCTTGGGTGACCCTGTGGTGAGTTTCACCTTAAGTGTGTCTAGGAACCCGGGGGGGGGGAGAGAGAGAGAGAGAGAGAGAGAGTGGAGAGAGAGAGACGAGAGAGGGGGAGAGAGAGAGAGAGAGAGAGAGAGAGAGAGAGAGAGAGAGAGAGAGAGAGAGAGAGAGAGAGAGAGAGAGAGAGAGAGAGGGAGAGAGAGAGAGAGAGAGAGGGAGAGGAGGGAGGAGGGAGGGGGGGAGAGGGGAGGGAGGGGGGGAGATGGAGGGAGAGAGAGAGAGAGAGAGAGAGAGAGAGAGAGAGAGAGAGAGAGAGAGAGAGAGAGAGAGAGAGAGAGAGAGAGAGAGAGAGAGAGAGAGAGAGAGAGAGAGAGAGAGAGAGAGAGGGAGAGAGAAGGGTAGACTATGCCATCTGAATATATACGAAAACAGAAGACACAGGTGTGTAGAGTGGCCAGGTGTAGAAACATGACCTAAGACCACACCTGACATTAACTACCACTTCAACTACCACAACATCCTATTCCACTACCACCGTCCCTACCTCAATTACCAGCGAAGGAGAAAGGGAGTGTCCAAGATAATAAACCAAGCCACATAGAATATTGTTGTCTCTGAAGAACTACATAATAAGGACTACATATAACTACTCATCTCCTCATAAATGAGGTGCTAAGAAAAGCCAGGAAAGTAACTACTCATCTCCTCATAAATGAGGTGCTAAGAAAAGCCAGGAAAGTAGCATCACTCACTATTAAGATGTAAGACAAAAACGTATGTCTAGTCGAGGAGGCAAAAGCAAGATGGGAGAGTAAAGATTCAAGCAGAGGCAGCTTCAAAAGGAAGGCAGCTTCACAAGGAAGGCAGCTTCACAAGGAAAGCAGCTTCACAAGGAAGGCAGCTTCACAAGGAAGGCAGCTTTAGGAAACTCCTGCGAGGTAAGACAAGAAATATGTGGCCATAGAGGACTTGCAAAGAGTGATGAACTCCGCATAGCAAACTTGAGGAAAGAATAATGGCAGTGAAAGAGGAAAGAAGCACAACAAAGGAACAAGAAGGGTAGCATAGGTGAGAATGAAACTGAAAAATGGGACACAAGTGCCGATAAGACATTTACTGATGCAGTAAAGTGACAGATCAATACATTAAGAGAGATAAAGGCTGTGGGACATCAGTAAGTCATGCACTGCAATAACCAGGAGCTGGAGAAGGTCCTGCTTTTTGATAATTTTCAATTTTCTTGGAAAATTCATAACAAAAAAATAGAAACAAAAACAAATAAAATATTTAAATTCTTCACGAAATTCTGGCTAGAGAGACATTAATGGAAATTAAACTATTGTAGGCTAGGAAAGTTTCAGAACTAAAGGAATCGACCAGTTAAAGTTATATTTAAAAAACGTTTGTCTGGCAAAATATTCTTGCAGAAAAGAAGAATTTATTCAAAGGAAGTATCACTACTTTCCAGGATATGTCTTAGGAGGATAGGCAGGGCACGCACCTGGGGATGCCCAGAACGCTGGTTCGAGCCCAGTCCTGGTACAGTGATTTACGTTATTGTGGTTCCCATATGTCTGCGTGTGTGATGTAACCCAAAATTATCGCAATATTGAAAACGAAACTGATAAGTGTTATATAATACGTGATCTTCACAGGAGGATACCAGAAAATATGGATGGGGTTGTTTTAAGTTACACAATTAAGAGTTGGCACCCAGTCAATCCTCCGTGGCCAGGACTCGAACCCAGACAAAGCGCTCACGAGGCGCTGGACGAATCTATTCCCACTTTTTAAACTCTCCTCAAAACTATCTTCGCACTTTTTCGAAAGTTTCCTCAGTCTCTTGAAACAATTCTCAAACTACTCACACATTCTCATCAAACTCTTCTCAGTATTTTCAAACTCTCCTCATGTTCTCTTCAAACTCTCCTCATCTTGTCTTTAAACTCTCCTCATCTTGTCTTTAAACTCTCCTCATCTTGTCTTTAAACTCTCCTCATCTTGTCTTTAAACTCTCCTCATCTTGTCTTTAAACTCTCCTCATTTTGTCTTGAAACTCTCCTCGTTTTGTCTTGAAACTCTCCTCATCTTGTCTTCAACTCTCCTCATCTTGTCTTCAACTCTCCTCATCTTGTCTTCAACTCTCCTCATTTTGTCTTCAAACTCTCCTCATGTTATCTTCAAACTCTCCTCATGTTCTCTTCAAACTCTCCTCATGTTCTTTTCAAACTCTCCTCATCTTGTCTTCAAACTCTCCTCATCTTGTCTTCAAACTCTCCTCATTTTGTCTTGAAACTCTCCTCATTTTGTCTTGAAACTCTCCTCATTTTGTCTTGAAACTCTCCTCATCTTGTCTTCAACTCTCCTCATCTTGTCTTCAACTCTCCTCATCTTGTCTTCAACTCTCCTCATCTTGTCTTCAACTCTCCTCATTTTGTCTTCAAACTCTCCTCATGTTATCTTCAAACTCTCCTCATGTTCTCTTCAAACTCTCCTCATGTTCTTTTCAAACTCTCCTCATCTTGTCTTCAAACTCTCCTCATCTTGTCTTGAAACTCTCCTCCTCATGTTCTCTTCAAACTCTCCTCATCTTGTCTTGAAACTCTCCTCATCTTGTCTTCAAACTCTCCTCATGTTCTTTTCAAACTCTCCTCATCTTGTCTTCAAACTTTCCTCATGTTCTCTTCAAACTCTCCTCATGTTCTTTTCAAACTCTCCTCATCTTGTCTTCAAACTCTCCTCATCTTGTCTTCAAACTCTCCTCCTCATGTTCTCTTCAAACTCTCCTCATCTTGTCTTCAAACTTTCCTCATGTTCTCTTCAAACTCTCCTCATGTTCTTTTCAAACTCTCCTCATCTTGTCTTCAAACTCTCCTCATGTTCTTTTCAAACTCTCCTCATCTTGTCTTCAAACTCTCCTCATCTTGTCTTGAAACTCTCCTCCTCATGTTCTCTTCAAACTCTCCTCATCTTGTCTTCAACTCTCCTCATCTTGTCTTCAACTCTCCTCATGTTGTCTTCAAGTCTCCTCATCTTGTCTTCAACTCTCCTCATCTTGTCTTGAAACTCTCCTCCTCATGTTCTCTTCAAACTCTCCTCATCTTGTCTTCAAACTCTCCTCATCTTGTCTTCAAACTCTCCTCATCTTGTCTTCAAACTCTCCTCATCTTGTCTTCAAACTCTCCTCATGTTCTCTTCAAACTCTCCTCATCTTGTCTTCAAACTCTCCTCATGTTGTCTTCAACTCTCCTCATGTTGTCTTCAACTCTCCTCATCTTGTCTTCAACTCTCCTCATCTTGTCTTCAAACTCTCCCCATCTTGTCTTGAAACTCTCCTCCTCATGTTCTCTTCAAACTCTCCTCATCTTGTCTTCAAACTCTCCTCATGTTCTTTTCAAACTCTCCTCATCTTGTCTTCAAACTCTCCTCATCTTGTCTTCAAACTCTCCTCATCTTGTCTTCAAACTCTCCTCATCTTGTCTTCAAACTCTCCTCATCTTGTCTTCAAACTCTCCTCATCTTGTCTTGAAACTCTCCTCATCTTGTCTTCAAACTCTCCTCATGTTCTTTTCAAACTCTCCTCATCTTGTCTTGAAACTCTCCTCATCTTGTCTTCAAACTCTCCTCATGTTCTTTTCAAACTCTCCTCATCTTGTCTTCAAACTCTCCTCATCTTGTCTTCAAACTCTCCTCATCTTGTCTTCAAACTCTCCTCATCTTGTCTTCAAACTATCCTCATCTTGTCTTCAAACTCTACTCATCTTGTCTTCAAACTCTCCTCATGTTCTTTTCAAACTCTCCTCATCTTGTCTTGAAACTCTCCTCATCTTGTCTTCAAACTCTCCTCGTGTTCTTTTCAAACTCTCCTCATCTTGTCTTCAAACTCTCCTCATCTTGTCTTCAAACTCTCCTCATGTTCTCTTCAAACTCTCCTCATCTTGTCTTCAAACTCTCCTCATCTTGTCTTCAAACTTTCCTCATGTTCTCTTCAAACTCTCCTCATCTTGTCTTCAAACTCTCCTCATCTTGTCTTCAGAGTCTCCTCATGTTCTCTTCAAACTCTCCTCACACCTTCCTGAGAGCTCACACACACACTCATCACTGGAGACTTCACTAATCCCTCACTGTCACCACCAAATTCTTCCACTAGCCAGGGGAGTCCAACCTCATTGGCGAAGATTTTGAAGACATTTAAATTAAGCTCGTCATGAGAAGGGGGGAAGAGGGGGAGGGATGTCGGAGGCCTGGAGGAGATGGATAGATGGAGGTAGAGACGTAGAGGATAGGAGAGGATAGAGGCTCAGGGCGAAATAAGGCTCTAAGGAGAGCCGCAAAACACCGTCCACCATATGATCAGACAATCCAGGAGCTCCATGAACTTAGAGGACCCCTGTTACCTAGCAGTAAAATAGGTACCTGGGTGTTAGTCAGCTGTCACGGGCTGCTTCCTGGGGGTGGAGGCATGGTCGAGGACCGGGCCGCGGGGACACTAAAGCCCCAAAATCATCTCAAGATAACCTCAAGATAACCTCTCGCCAGATCATCAAACAAACACACCTTCACCCTAACAACTCCACCAAACCAGCCTGGGAAAAGGACAGGAAATCCTTGAGAACATTGTAACCTGATTTCCATGGAAGTTCCTTCATGGAAAAACGCAGACAAGCCGCGAGCGATCACGACAGAACGCAGACCCTTGCAAATGAGATAAACGCCAACCACCTCAGCCTTTAACCAATCGTAATTAGAGGCAGTTAGGCCCAATAACAGTCCTGGTATGTTATTGTTTATTGATTAAACCCCAATTCATTTTTTCCCGTCTGAATCTATAGTCTTGTTTTGGAGAGGAAGGTTAGGTTAGGTTGGGTTGGGTTGGGTTGGGTTGGGTTGGGTTGGGTTGGGTTGGGTTGGGTTGGGTTGGGTTAATTGGGAGCGAGCAGTCATGGCCTCCTTGTAAACAATGTAGATAGTTCCCTTGACCCCAATTCCTTGATGCCTGGCAGTCACGCTAAGGAGAGAGAGAGAGAGAGAGAAAGAGATCATACCTACTATCCTAATTTTTTTTCCTAATTAGCTTGTCCTAAGCATGCATATTCTTACATAGCATTAAGGCCTATCACAGCCTTGAACCGTGTATGTGTAATTACCTAAGTGTAGTTACAGGATGAGAGCTACGCTCGTGGTGTCCCGTCTTCCCAGCACTCTTTGTCATATAACGCTTTGAAACTACAAACTACTAAGTGTGTGTGTGTGTGTGTGTGTGTGTGTGTGTGTGTGTGTGTGTGTGTGTGTGTGTGTATATGTGTATGTATGTATGTGTGTGTGTGTGGGGGGGGGGGGGCTGGCAGGTGTACATAGTGCTATTCTGATACTCTCCCACACAACGCTTCCATTAAAAGCCTCACAACATCAGCTAATGATACAGTTTCCTCGACTAAGGCCCATAGGCAGCAGCGTCAATAACACTGATTTAGTGTTGCGGTAACTGCTTGTTAGCTGGCCCATAATGGCGCCATTAGCAGCGTCATAATTGGCCAATGTGCATGAGTTTATGTTTCTTTACAAACATTAAAACATGGACAGACATTAAACATTTTTAAAATATTTAAAATGCGTTCACAATTATGGTTTTGGGAAGCGATTTGGGTATTAAAAAACGTCTTTGAACTCTGACTTAAGTGTCGACTTTCCAATGTTTCATCTATTACTCTACAAGGAAATACGGAGACCTTGATGAGATGGGATCGAACTTGCGTCTCTGAATGTCAATTCTTCTCCAGCGCTTCTCTCCATTCTTCTCTACTTCTTGCACTATTCTCCTCTGTTCTTTATTCTCTCCTTCTTCTATTTCCAATATTCCTCAGTGTCTCCTGTTGACCAGACCACACACTAGAAAGTGAAGGGACGACGACGTTTCGGTCCGTCCTGGATCATTCTCAAGTCGATTGTGAAGACTCTTGCCGATTCACAATCGACTTGAGAATGGTCCAGGACGGACCGAAACGTTGTCTCCTGTTGTTTATATATCAGTAACAACAGGAGACACATATATAAAATATATGTGATATATAACAACAGTTGTTTTGTATATCAGGAGGAGAACAAGTTCCTCTTTTGTACCACAATCATCACTACACTATTGGCATGGGTATAACAGAGTATATGACACCCATATTGTTATACCCATGGCGACTCTGGTGTATATATACCAGTGGGAGATCATCATACCCATGGGGGAACAGTGTACTTTCAGAACAGAGTACACCACCTACGTGAGACCAGTTCTATAGAATGCAGCCCCCATTTTGCAGCACTTACGTGGCTGTAGATATCATTACCAATCCACACATCAGATGATGAAGAGGCGACGACGTTTCGATCCGTCCTGGAAGGATCGAAACAATGCCATATGATCGATAACGGTCCAGGACGGACCGAAACAGCTTTTCTTCATTTTGGTCATCAGAGAGGAACATGATAGAGGCATATAAAATACTTATAGATGAAAACTGCACACATGGGAACAGTAGAGAAAGTATCGGTTCAGGTTAACAGTAGCAGGAAAGTGGATTTGGGATGGGACGGGGGAAGGAATGCTGCCCAACCACTTGGTGGACGGTCGGGGATTGAACGCCGACCTGCAGGAAGCGAAACCGTCGCTCTACCGTCCACCCCAAGTGGTTGGAGTGAACTAAACAATCAGGTTGTAGAATATAACCCCACTCACAACTTCTGAAGTAGATAATCTAGAAATTATTTTAGTAATTGCATTTTTTATCATTATATTCTACCACAGACGTGGCCACACATTAGACGACCGGGGCCCAAGAGCTAAAATCTCAAACCAGGGCCCAAGAGCTAAAGCTTGACCCTACAAGCACACATAGACTAACAAACACACATTCTTAACTACAGCAACGTTGTTATAGATGAATATACATGTTAAATTTCAATAAAATAGTGAACTAAATATGAGTAGAGAGAGTGAAGGTTGAGGGGAACGCAGTGAGGGGAGAGGAATGGGTATAAAAAGATGATAAATGAGGGAAAGGAAGGAAATGGCTAAACACAAGAACTAGTCAAGCGTTGGAGAGAGGCAGAGTGGTAGCAAAAGAGTATATATGGTATATGCAGGCTCTGAAAAGGGCGTGCATATACCATCACAACTACCATATAGATGGTAGTTGTGATGAGGGGGGGGGGGTAGTTGAGGGGGATGGTTGTAGGGGAGGGGGTAGTAGTGAGGTATGGGTGTAGTGGGGGTAGATTTTTTGGGGGGTAGGGGGGAAAGGAAGGGATACAGAAGGGAGAGAAAATAAGGGAGGGAGATGCAATACTGTGTGATGAAATATAGATGAAGAAGTGGAAGATGATGATGGGGAGTGAGGGGAGAGTTGAGAGGGGAGGAGGGGGGTTGAAAGAGAGGGGGGAGAGTAGTGGGGGAGTGGACCAATATCATCACAAACTCACTGGAGAGAGAAATTGTGTGTCAAAAGTATCAAATCAGCAAATATCATGACCCTTAGTGGCGTTAATGTTGAGATCTTCTTCCCCCCTTGCAAGAGCCCCACTAACCCCCCCCCTCCCCCTTCCTAGAGCCCCCTCCTCCCATCACTGCCATCTCCTCCCATCCTTCCTTGCCCCCTTCCATGTCAGCCCTTCTCATCGAGCATCTTCCTCCCAATTACGGAAAAGAGAAGGTTGGAAAGCTAACCAATTTCCGTCACAGATGGTGTGTGTGTGTGTGTGTGTGTGTGTGTGTGTGTGTGTGTGTGTGTGTGTGTGGTGTGTGTGTGTGTGTGTGTGTGTGTGTGTGTGTGTGTGTGTGTGTGTGTGTGTATGTGTGTGTGTGTGTGTGTGTGTGTGTGTGTGTGTGTGTGTGTGTGTGTGTGTGTGTGTGTGTGTGTGTGTGTGTGTGTGTGTAGGGGCATCCAGAGAGTCAGTTGTTCCTACACAATTACTCGTAATTGTGCCAGAGTCAGCACAGTTTTACCCAGCTCTTCAGTTTTCCCCTTGTATTATGGTCAGTCATTGTAGGGAGGGCCACTCTGTACGTGTGTACTCACCTACTCACCTATTTGTGAGTAGGTGAGTAGTCACACACACACACAAGGGGTCTGATAGCTGAGCGGACAGAGCGCAGGACTCGTAATTCTGTGGCCCGGACCAAGCAGAAACAAATAGGCAAAGTTTCTTTCAGCCTGATGGCCCCTGTTACCTAGCAGTAAATAGGTACCTGGGAGTTAGTCAGCTGTCACGGAGCTGCTTCCTGGTGTGTGTGTGTGTGTGGAAAAAAAATATTAGTAGTTAGTTACAGTTCATTGATTAACAGTTGAGAGGCGGGCCGAAAGAGCAGAGCTCAACCCCCGCAAACACAACTAGGTGAATACACACATATTCTCAAGAATTAAGCAGCCCGTGGCAGCTGTCTAACTCCAAGGTACCTATTTACTGCTAGATAAACAGAAATATCAGGTGAAAGAAAGTGGCCCATTTGTTTCTGCCTCGACCGGGAATCGAACCCAGGCACTTATGATTACGATCCCCGATCGCTATCCACTCAGCCGCGAGACCCCCTGTCCCTTGTGTGTATGTGTGATATATATATATATATATATATATATATATATATATATATATATATATATATATATATATATATATATATATATATATATATATATATTGTGTAAGTTTATTTCACATGTAAGATCATTACCATGTGACAACATCTCACACGACAAATAAAACATGTTTTATACCAGAGTATAATTAAAGTAATTGGTGGTGTACTGCATCTTTACCGCAGTGAAATTACTGCTGGGTTAAATACACTAGAAGAATTGTATACGTTCAGTATGAGTGTGTATGTTTGTGCGTGTGAGAGACTTTCCGTATGTTGGAGATGAAGGTGTGTGTGTGTGTGTGTGTGTGTGTGTGTGTGTGTGTGTGTGTGTGTGTGTGTGTGTGTGTGTGTGTGTGTGTGTGTGTGTGTGTGAGATGGGCGTGTACTCACCTAATTTTGCTTGCGGGGGTTGAGCTTTGGCTCTTTGGTCCCGCCTCTCAACTGCCAGTCAACTGGTGTACAGGTTCCTGAGCCTATTGGGCTCTATCATATCTACACTTGAAACTGTGTATGGAGTCAGCCTCCACCACATCACTTCCTAGTGCATTCCATCTGTTAACTACTCTGACACTGAAAAAGTTGCTTCTAACGTCCCTGTGGCTCATTTGGGTACTCAGTCTCCACCTGTGTCCCCTTGTTCTCGTACACCGGAATGTGTCTCTAAGATGTTGACCAGACCACACACTAGAAGGTGAAGGGACGACGGTGTTTCGGTCCGTCCTGGACCATTCTCAAGTCGATTGTGTGTTAGTAGGAACAAGCTTTAACTCTTGGACCCCGCCTTTCCAGCAGCCAGGCTGTCTAATGCGATGAGTCTCTACTTATTTTTATATCGTATATGTATATACATCATGAATGGGAGTCTCTCCTGCAGTCTGCTAGTAGCAGGCTTAATAAAGATCAAATTTGATCATCTGATAAAGATTTAATTTGATCATCTCTTTTTCTACTTTATCAGTGTTGTTGTTTTAGGTTTAGCTACTCAGAACGAAATGTCCATGTAGCACGGTCTATGGTGAGCCCGTAATACTACTTTATCAATCTTCCATAGTATTTTATATGTCTTTATTATGAGTCCTCCATGTCTCTCTCTCTTTTTTCTAGCGATGTTAGGTCTAGTTCTTTCAGTCTTTCTTCATATCTCATCTCTCTCGTAGTTCTGGATCGAACTTAGTTTCAAACCTTTATACCTAACTCCAAGGTGGTCTGACGGCTGAGTGAACAGCGCTCGGGATTCGTAGTCCTAAGGTTCCGGGTTCGATCCCCGGTGGAGGCGGAAACAAATGGGCAGAGTTTCTTTCACTCTGATGCACCTGTTCACCTAGCAGTAAAAAGGTACCTGGGAGTTAGACAGCTGCTACGGGCTGCTTTCTGGGGATGTGTAACAAAATGGAGGCCTGGTTGAGGACCGGGCCGCGGGGACGCTAAGCCCCGAAATCATCTCAAGATCTGCCTTATTGTGTATGGGACCTGTACTGTATATGGGACCTGCATTGCGTGTATATATATATATATATATATATATATATATATATATATATATATATATATATATATATATATATATATATATATATATATAGGAGCTCCTATAATGTGTATAGGAACTCTTATACCGTGCATGGAACCTGTACTGTGTGTATAGGACCACCTGAACAATGTATGGGACCACCTGAACAATGTATGGGACCACCTGAACAATGTATGGGACCACCTGAACAATGTATGGGACCACCTGAACAATGTATGGGACCGCCTGAACAATGTATGGGACCGCCTGAACAATGTATGGGACCGCCTGAACAATGTATGGGACCACCTGAACAATGTATGGGACCGCCTGAACTGTATATAGGACCTCCTGCACTAATTCCATATGCGTTTGGGCTATTTCAACGCGCATGCGCCGACTGAAGTCAGTAACAATTGTGTGGAGTTTTTGGTCATTCTCCCTCACTTCCTCCCTCCCTCTCTCCCTCCTTCTCCCTCCTTCTCCCTCCTTCCTCCCGCTCTCCCTCTCCCCCCTCTCTCTCCCCCCTCTCTCTCTCCCTCTCTCCCTAACACGGACACGCTCGACCAGAACGCTCCCGTACTAATTGCTTTGTGAATTCGATAAAATTTAATGCTATCCGACTGGGTTTAATGTGTTAGGGAAATGGAAAAGGAAAAAAGAAATAGGGGGAGAGGGGGTAGATTACGGGAATGAAGAGGAGAGAGAGAGAGAGAGAGAGAGAGAGAGAGAGAGAGAGAGAGAGAGAGAGAGAGAGAGACAGACAGACAGACAGACAGAGAGAGAGATCTATTGCCACTCATTTCGGAAGCACTGGACAATGTTAATAAAAGCACTCTGACCTATACATATACATGAGAGGAAATGCCGACTGCTATGAAGGTCATTAATTACTTCATAACGTAATTTCTTCTCTGGGTTAGATGATATGTCCTTGTGTGTGTGTTTGTTGATTGCTCTACGTCCGTCAGTTTGGCTAGTCGACCGTCTATTTTCTCATCTCTCTGTCCGTTTATCTGTCCATCTGTTCCACGCGATTCTAGGAGGTTAAGCGTAAACTTTTTATATTTTAAATTAACGATTTATAATACAATAACGGTATAACTTTATCACAGAAAGAATATTCTGTTTAGGACAAAGGTTCACTTGCCATAGTGTCCCCAACCACTTAGGGTGGACGGTAGAGCGACGGTCTCGCTTCATACAGGTCGGCGTTCAATCCCCGACCGCCCAAGTGGTTGGGTACCATTCCTCTCCCTCTGTCCCATCTCAAATCCTTATCCTGACCCCTTCCCAGTGCTATATAGCTGTAATGGCTTGGCGCTTTCCCCCTGACAATTCCCTCCCTGATAGTTCCTTCCTCGCCATAGTTCACAAACAGACTATTATTGGGTCCGTAATCTGCTTTCAAACCATCACACATACCTAGATAACTATCCAATTGGTGTGTGAATGAGAGCCGGTCGGCCGAGCGGACAGCACGCGGGACTTGTGATCCTGTGGTTCTAGGTTCGATCCCAGGCGCCGGCGAGAAACAATGGGCAGAGTTTCTTTCACCCTATGCCTCTGTTACCTAGCAGTAAAATAGGTACCTGGGTGTTAGTCAGCTGTCACGGGCTGCTTCCTGGGGGTGGAGGCCTGGTCGAGGACCGGGCCGCGGGGACACTAAAGCCCCGAAATCATCTCAAGATAACCTCAAGATGGGATTGGGGTCTCACTTTACACTGAAGACCGGGCCTTTCCTTACGATGGGTGGGAGTTGGCACCTCTGTTCCACTGGTTGGGTGAGAGTTGACACCTTTGTTCCACTGGTTGGGTGGGAGTTGACACCTCTGTTCCACTGGCTGGGTGGAAGTTGACACCTCTGTTCCACTGGTTGGGTGAGAGTTGACACCTTTGTTCCACTGGTTGGGTGGGAGTTGACACCTCTGTTCCACTGGCTGGGTGGAAGTTGACACCTCTGTTCCACTGGTTGGGTGGAAGTTGGCACCTCTGTTCCACTGGTTGGGTGAGAGTTGACACCTCTGTTCCACAGGTTGGGTGGGCATTGACACCTCTGTTCCATACAATGGTTCCACTGATACAGAAAATGACACGTTAATCTCCCTTAGACTCAGGATGATGAGTGATGTAGGATGATGTATAATGAAGGATGATGAGTGATGCAGGATGATGTATAATGAAGGATGATGAGTGATGCAGGATGATGTATAATGCAAGATGATGAGTGACCTTACCAGGCCGCCTGTTGCTGTCATTACAGCTTTTCCTCTTAAAGATGAAATGACAACAAAAATTTGCAATAAATGAGATATCGTAAACGACCTGAAATTACTTGAGGTGATTAAGTCGACGGAGATTAGGTGACTTAAACTCTTAAGTCTTGAGTGCAGTGATTGAGTGCAGGCCAGCACGTGCGTGCGTTGGTGAAGCAATTTCACCGTCGGGGTCCTGTCTTCACCGTACATAGACAGCCGTCAACAGTAAGATGCCAGGTGAGTACCTTTCTGTCACCGTAACTACCCTTGATAACGGTAAGTACTTCTAAGTAAGCACATTTAGGTAACTACTTTTAGGTTATCTTGAGGTTATCTTGAGATGATTTCGGGGCTTTTAGTGTCCCCGCGGCCCGGTCCTCGACCAGGCCTCCACCCCCAGGAAGTAGCCCATGACAGTTGACTAACTCCCAGGTACCTATTTTACTGCTAGGTAACAGGGGGCATAGGGTGAAAGAAACTCTGCCCATTGTTTCTCGCCGGCGCCCAGGATCGAACCCGGGACCACAGGATCACAAGTCCAGCGTGCTGTCCGCTCGGCCGACCGCCTCCCTGTAGGTAAGTACATCTATGCGAACACCTCTAGGTGAGTTTATATATATATTTGATTCGATCTAGGTTAGTCTTGTAGGTGAGTACATCTATGTGAGTACATATATATGTGAGTCCATCTAGGTGAGTCCATCTACGCAAGCACGCCTAGGTAAGTACAACTAGGTAGGTTCACACACATCTCGAAAAAAAGGCCGGGGGGGGGGGGAGGGTGGGGGGTAGGGGGAAGAGAGTGGTGGTTAGTTACTTTGTGCAGAGCTGTGGTGGTAGTGGTAGTTGTGGTGGTGATGGTGGTAGTGGTGGTGGTGGTAGTGGTGGTGGTGGTGGTGGTGGTGGTGGTAGTGGTGGTGGTGGTGGTAGTGGTGGTGGTGGTGGTGGTGGTGGTGGTGGTAGTTGTGGTGGTGATGGTGGTAGTGGTGGTGGTGGTGGTGGTGGTGGTGGTGGTAGTGGTAGTTGTGGTGGTGATGGTGGTAGTGGTGGTGGTTCGGGTAGTGATAAATGCCAATCGCTAATCTGTGATTGATTATCTTCTAATCTGATAGGCCAAGATCTTGGATATATTCTAAATTCATACAGTGAAAGGCACTCTCTCTGTTGAATACTTGAAGAGTAAGACCTTACACTTCAAGTATAAACTTTTAAGTTAATACTTGAAGTGTAGTTAACTTTCTGATCTTAATGTTTGAAGTCAGTACATCTTGTCATCAATTCTGTTGACACGAGACGAGTTCCATTTGTCGTCTTGAAAATATATTAAAATGCATGGTGGGAGTTCTACTTTCCCTCCTCCTACGGTCTTTCCCTATCGTTCAAACCCTTCATCCCTAGTTCCCTCTCTTCCACCTGAGTCAGCAGCGTTGGTCACATCCAATTCCAGCAAATGTTTCATTGCTAATCTCAAATTCCTCCATTGGTGACGGGTTTCACGATTCTTTCTCAGTTTAAGAACTTTTTGCTCTATTGTGAATACCTCCTGGAATCTCCCGTTGAATTCCTCACACACCTCCTTGTCATTCTTTGTGAATCTGTCTGCTCCTATCCTGTTCATTACCTGTTCCTAATTCACTGTTTTCTTCTTTTGTTGTGGCTGGACTTGTGATCCTGTGGGCCTGGGTTCGATCCCAGGCGCCGGCGAGAAACATTGGGCAGAGTTTCTTTCACCCTATGCCCCTGTTACCAAGCAGTAAATAGGTACCTGGGTGTTAGTCAGCTGTCACGGGCTGCTTCCTGGGGGTGGAGGCCTAGTCGAGGACCGGGCCGCGAGGACACTAAAGCCCCGAAATCATCTCAAGATAACCTCAAGATAACCTCAAGATAACCTGTGTAGCAATTTGGGTTGAGTCTTTGCCTTAGTTACTATGCCATTATTGTGTTATTTCTCTACTTCTCTTCTCTCTCTGAGGTACTCATTCTTACTCACTGAGTTGTGCTTGCGGGGGGTTGAGCTTCGGCTCTTTGGTCCCGCCTCTCAACCATTCGTAAACTGGTGTGCAGGTTCTTATCATATTTAAATCAAAAACTGTTTGGAGTCTGCCTCACAAATGCATTCCATTCGTGTGTACTCACCTAGTTGTGTTTGCGGGGGTTGAGCTCTGGCTCTTTGGTCCCGCCTCTCAACTGTCAATCAACAGGTGTACAGATTCCTGAGCCTATTGGGCTCTATCATATCTACATTTGAAACTGTGTATGGAGTCAGCCTCCACCACATCACTTCCTAATGCATGTGTGTGTGTGTGTGTGTGTGTGTGTGTGTGTGTGTGTGTGTGTGTGTGTGTGTGTGTGTGTGTGTGTGTGTGTGTGAGTGTGTGTGTGTGTGTGTGCGCCATATATGATATAACTACACAATTCACAGTAATATAACTTTCTATATATTAAATAATAAGCTGATATTTTTTTCCCCTACAGGTAAGTGAGGCTGACAACATGCAGGAAGTAGAGAAACAGTAAGTGATGGATTAATGGTCTCTCTCTCTCTCTCTCTCTCTCTCTCTCTCTCTCTCTCTCTCTCTCTCTCTCTCTCTCTCTCTCTCTCTCTCTCTCTCTCTCTCTCTCTCTCTCTCTCTCTCTCTCTCTCTCTCTCTCTCTCTCTCTCTCCCTCCCTCCCTCCCTCCCTCTCCCTACGGTTCGTTTATCTGGTCTTAGTGGCCCAGAGCTACACGTTATCAGTCCCTTGTGTTCGAGCTGCCTCTATGACCCCTTCTCCCAATTTTCAGACCCCCAAACCTCCTCCCTCACGTAATTAAGTCCTTTCAGACTCTCTCAGCCCCCAATAACCCCCTCTCTCAGCCCCCCCACACAACCCTCACTTAGACACCTCCCACAGTTACCTCAGCCCGATCAACCAGGCTGTGACTCATACGTCAGACTGCGAGCAGCCGCGTCCAACAGCCTGGTTGATCAGTCCAGCAACCAGGAGGCCTGGTCGACGACCGGGCCGCGGGGACACTAAGCCCCGGAAGCACCTCAAGGTATCCTCAAGGTAGCCCCCCAAGGGGGGGGGGGTGGCTAATCAAAATCAACGGAATAATATAAAATCGAAGGATAACGATGGTGATAAAATAGACAGTGTTATCATTTTAATGACAACGGAGTGCTAACCGCCACAGTCGACTGGATCCAAACGAGTCTTTATTAATTTAGTGGGGGACTTAATGCTGTACAAACAACGGAAGTCTGTTGTCTGAAGGGCGTTGTTTGCCTTTGTTGGCTTAGTACCTTTGTCCTAGCTGGCTTTGAACCTTTGTCCTAGCTGGCTTTGAACCTTTGTCCTAGCTGGCTTAGTACCTTTGTCCTAGCTGGCTTTGAACCTTTGTCCTAGCTGGCTTAGTACCTTTGTCCTAGCTGGCTTAGTACCTTTGTCCTAGCTGGCTTAGTACCTTTGTCTTAGCTGCCCTAGTACCTTTGTCCTAGCTGGCTTAGAGCCTTTGTCCTAGCTGGCTTAGTACCTTTGTCCTAGCTGGCTTGGAACCTTTGTCCTAGCTGGCTTAACACCCTTTGTCCTAGCTGGCTTAGTACCTTTGTCCTAGCTGGCTTTGAACCTTTGTCCTAGCTGGCTTAGTACCTTTGTCCTAGCTGGCTTAGTACCTTTGTCCTAGCTGGCTTAGTACCTTTGTCTTAGCTGCCCTAGTACCTTTGTCCTAGCTGGCTTAGAGCCTTTGTCCTAGCTGGCTTAGTACCTTTGTCCTAGCTGGCTTGGAACCTTTGTCCTAGCTGGCTTAACACCCTTTGTCCTAGCTGGCTTAGTATCCTTTGTCCTACCTGACTTAGCACCTTTGTCCTAGCTGGCTTAGTACCTTTGTCCTAGCTGGCTTAGGACCTTTGTGAACACAAACGTAGCTTCACTGTGTACTAACACAAGCAAGAAACACTAGACAGGTGCCAAATGTTCAATAGTTTCCATGTTGTTCATCTGGTGGTATTGTTCACTTCTGTGTTCCACACGTGGAACAAAACACATAAAGACTGTTCCACACGAGGAACAAAACACATAAAGACTGTTCCACACGTGGAACAAAACACATAAAGACTGTTCCACACGAGGAACAAAACACATAAAGACTGTTCCACACGAGGAACAAAACACATAAAGACTGTTCCACACGTGGAACAAAACACATAAAGACTGTTCCACACGAGGAACAAAACACATAAAGACTGTTCCACACGTGGAACAAAACACATAAAGACTGTTCCACACGTGGAACAAAACACATAAAGACTGTTCCACACGTGGAACAAAACACATAAAGACTGTTCCACACGTGGAACAAAACACATAAAGACTGTTCCACTCACAAACGCTAAAATTAAATTGAAACGATATCCTTTTGTAGCCATTGGGTTATACATGTTCACTCATTCATAGTGAATATACATTCACTAACGCATACAACAGAGTGAATATTATACATTAATAAAATCAACGTTTTCAGTATGAAATACAAAATATATTCAGGAGAAACCAGAGGTGAAAACTAGAAACCCAGAAGTGCTACAAGTAGGAAAAGTTATATTGCAAAGGGCCACGTTTAGAGTGCCAAGCCTGGCCCCAGGAGCTGAAACAGAACCAGCCAGCCGTACACACACCCCTCTACCCCTTCCTATTCACTTGTTTAGAGTGCCAAGCCTGGCCCCAGGAGCTGAAACAGAACCAGCCAGCCGTACACACACCCCTCTACCCCCTTCCTATTCACTTAGGCTCTGAACAACACTCTCCCAAACTTTCCGCGGAAAATAACACAAAAGTGTGAAAATGGTTGAGAACGTGAAAAGTTGAAATTGTCTCTACCGACAGTGAAAAACTTGGCGGAGAGGCGTATGGAGATGGCTTCTGGAGGTGTAGTGTGGACGGTGGAGGTGCTGGTGGGGGATTACTGGCTGCTGGTGGTGTAGTGTGGACGGTGGAGGTGCTGGTGGGGGATTACTGGCTGCTGGAGGTGTAGTGTGGACGGTGGAGGTGCTGGTGGGGGATTACTGGCTGCTGGTGGAGGTGCTTGTAGGGGATTACTGGCTGGTGGTGGAGGTGCTTGTAGGGGATTACTGGCTGGTGGTGGAGGTGCTTGTAGGGGATTACTGGCTGCTGGTGGAGGTGCTTGTGGGGATTACTGGCTGCTGGTGGAGGTGCTTGTAGGGGATTACTGGCTGCTGGTGGAGGTGCTTGTGAGGGATTACTGGCTGCTGGTGGAGGTGCTTGTGAGGGATTACTGGCTGCTGGTGGAGGTGCTTGTGGGGGATTACTGGCTGCTGATGGAGGTGCATGTGAGGGATTACTGGCTGCTGGTGGAGGTGCTTGTAGGGGATTACTGGCTGCTGGTGGAGGTGCTTGTAGGGGATTACTGGCTGCTGGTGGAGGTGCTTGTAGGGGATTACTGGCTGCTGGTGGAGGTGCTTGTAGGGGATTACTGGCTGCTGGTGGATGTGCTTGTAGGGGATTACTGGCTGCTGGTGGAGGTGCTTGTAGGGGATTACTGGCTGCTGGTGGAGGTGCTTGTAGGGGATTACTGGCTGCTGGTGGAGGTGCTTGTGGGGGATTACTGGCTGCTGGTGGAGGTGCATGTAGGGGATTACTGGCTGCTGGTGGAGGTGCTTGTGGGGATTACTGGCTGCTGGTGGAGGTGCTTGTAGGGGATTACTGGCTGGTGGTGGAGGTGCTTGTAGGGGATTACTGGCTGGTGGTGGAGGTGCTTGTGGGGGATTACTGGCTGCTGGTGGAGGTGCTTGTAGGGGATTACTGGCTGCTGGTGGAGGTGCTTGTAGGGGATTACTGGCTGCTGGTGGAGGTGCTTGTGGGGGATTACTGGCTGGTGGTGGAGGTGCTTGTGGGGGATTACTGGCTGCTGGTGGAGGAGGAGATTGAAGAAGGAGGTGGCAAGGGTGGAGCCCATGACAGCTGTCTAACTCCCAGGTACCTATTTACTACTAGGTAACAGGGGGCATCAGGGTAAAAGAAACATTTTGCCCATTTGTCTCCGCCTCCACCGGGGATCGAACCCGGAACCTCAAGACTACGAATCCGAAGCGCTGTCCACCCAGCTGTCAGGTCATCACAGACTATGAGATCACAAAATCAAAGGTCACTAGAGATCTAAATTGTCAAATTTCAAAAGTACATTGAAATCTGTCATCTAAGACCATTGTCTAATCTAATTAACTCAAAATTCATCTAAAATAAAAGACACTCGATCCGAACGAAGCTTTTCGGGTGTTGTGAGCGATGAGTTACGAAAATTACACATTACTTGAATTGTTCAAGAATATATCCTCACAACCCCACCTGTCAAGCTCACCTGTCAAGCTCACCTGTCAAGCTCACCTGTCAAGCTCACCTGTCAAGCAAACCTGTCAAGCAAACCTGTCAAGACCACTTGTCAAGCTCACCTGTCAAGCTCACCTGTCAAGCTCACCTGTCAAGCAAACCTGTCAAGCTCACCTGTCAAGCTCACCTGCTGTCAAGCTCACCTGTCAAGCTCACCTGTCAAGCTCACCTGTCAAGCTCACCTGTCAAGCTCACCTGTCAAGATCACCTGTCAAGCTCACCTGTCAAGCTCACCTGTCAAGCTCACCTGTCAAGCTCACCTGTCAAGCTCACCTGTCAAGACCACTTGTCAAGCCCACTTGTCAAGGTGAAATGTTGCTTCCACAAAAGTTGACTTTTGCATATTGGAATACTCCACATGGCAGACAAAACGTCATTGGAAGATAAAAGAGTTAGAGAAGACATGATTACCACATACATAATTCTCAAGAAGATGGAATGGGCAGAAAATGACATTATTTGGAATGGGTGGAACACGAGCAGTATGGCAGACCTACCCACTATGTCACAATATGGCAGAAGTGGCCTTAACATGCCATACTGAAACCCTTACCCTGCCCTAGGGAGCCAGTCGGCCGAGCGGACAGCACGCTGGACTTGTGATCTTGTGGTCCCGGGTTCGATCCCAGGCGCCGGCGAGAAACAACGGGCAGAGTTTCTTTCACCCTATGCCCCTGTTACCTAGCAGTAAAATAGGTACCTGGGAGTTAGTCAGCTGTCACGGGCTGCTTCCTGGGGGTGGAGGCCTGGTCGAGGACCGGGCTGCTTCCTGGGGGTGGAGGCCTGGTCGAGGACCGGGCTGCTTCCTGGGGGTGGAGGCCTGGTCGAGGACCGGGCCGCGGGGACACTAAAGCCCCGAAATCATCTCAAGATAACCTCAAGATAACCTGAAGATAACCGGGCCAAAATCACAGTAGAATAATCAGAAGCCATTTAAAAGCTAGAAATGATATCATAAATAAGCCTAACGGCATGTTGGTGAAAACAGATGTTCCCACAGGTAGCAACGTCTTCCCCACCCCCCCTCTTGTACCCTTGTAGTCTTCTGTAGCCTTTGGGCTGGACGGTAGAGCGACGGTTTCGCTTCATGCAGGTCAGCGTTCAATCCCCGACCGTCCACAAGTGGTTGGGGCACCATTCCTTTCCCTCCGTCCCATCCCAAATCCTTATCCTGACCCCTTCCCAGTGCTATGTAGTCGTAATGGCTTGGCGCTTTCCCCCTGATAGTTCTCCTCCTCCCTCCCTCCTTGTAGCTCTCTTTCCCTACTTTAGTCCTAACAGCCTGGGGCCAGATTCACGAAGCAGTTGCGCAAGTACTTATGAACGTGTACATCTTTCCTCAATCTTTGACGGCTTTGGTTGCATTTATTAAACAGTTTACAAGCATGAAAACTTGCCAATCAACTGTTGTTATTGTTATAAACAGCCTCCTGGTGCTTCGGAGCTCATTAACTGTTTAATAATTGTAAACAAAGCCGCCAAAGATTGAGAAAAGACGTACACGTTCGTAAGTGCTTGCGTAACTGCTTCGTGAATCTGGCCCCAGGTTCGTAAGTGCTTGCGTAACTGCTTCGTGAATCTGGCCCCAGGTTCGTAAGTGCTTGCGTAACTGCTTCGTGAATCTGGCCCCAGATTCGTAAGTGCTTGCGTAACTGCTTCGTGAATCTGGCCCCAGGTTCGTAAGTGCCTGCGTAACTGCTTCGTGAATCTGGCCCCTGGCCCCTTGTGTAGCTCTGCTTCTTCTGAAACCCCTACCACCCCCACTACCTCAGCCCCCTACTGTAGTTCTGTACCCCACCCTTGCAGCACTGGTCCCTCTGTATCTCTGGGCATCCTGTAGCCCTGGCCCCTACGGGCTCACCATAGCCCGTGCTACATGGACATTTCGTTCTGAGTAGCCTTCCAGGCGAGGAGTCACAATAACGTGGCTGAAGTATGTCGACCAGACCACACACTAGAAGGTGAAGGGACGACGACGTTTCGGTCCGTCCTGGACCATTCTCAAGTCGTTTTTACAATCGAGAGAGAGAGAGAGAGAGAGAGAGAGAGAGAGAGAGAGAGAGAGAGAGAGAGAGAGAGAGAGAGAGAGAGAGAGAGAGAGAGAGAGAGAGAGAGAGAGAGAGAGAGAGAGTTTCAACTGAAGATATGATAGAGCCCAGTTTCTGTGCTCTCTCTCTCTCTCTTTCTCTCTCTCTCTCTCTCTCTCTCTCTCTCTCTCTCTCTCTCTCTCTCTCTCTCTCTCTCTCTCTCTCTCTCTCTCTCTCTCTCTCTCTCTCTCTCTCTCTCTCTCTCTCTCCTCTCTCTCTCTCTCTCTCTCTCTCTCTCTCTCTCTCTCTCTCTCTCTCTCTCTCTCTCTCTCTCTCTCTCTCTCTCTCACTCACTCTCTCTCTCACTCACTCTCTCTCTCTCTCTCTCTCTCTCTCTCTCTCTCTCTCTCTCTCTCTCTCTCTCTCTCTCTCTCTCTCTCTCTCTCTCTCTCTCTCTCTCTCTCTCTCACTCACTCTCTCTCTCTCACTCTCTCTCTCTCTCTCTCTCTCTCTCTCTCTCTCTCTCTCTCTCTCTCTCACTCTCACTCACTCTCTCTCACTGGTCCAATAAAATCTTGGCTTCATCTCCGCCTGCCGACCCAAGTTGAGGATTTATGACGTACAGTCAACCCGGATAACGCAGTCCTCGTTTATCCGGCCTGACTACAGAACGGACACCACAAGGGGAGACCGGTGTGGGGGTGTAGGTTCCTCGTACCGTCTTCCATATCCGGTCCGGATAAGCGAAGGTACACTGGCAAGAATATTCAGATTAGATCAATCTTAGTGTTTAATAAGGTGATAACCTCTGTAAGGTTATCTTGAGGTTATCTTGAGATGATTTCGGGGCTTAGCGTCCCTGCGGCCCGGTCCTCGAGCTGTACCAAAGTTTAAACTTTATTTATCCATCTAAGTCCCTCCTTTCTCAATATCCACCTCCATCCACCACCCCCCAAGGGCCAGATTCACGAAGCAGTTACGCAAGCACTTACGAACGTGTACATCTTTCCTCAATCTTTGACGACTTTGGTTACATTTATTAAACAGTTTACAAGCATGAAAACTTGCCAATCAACTGTTGTTATTGTTATAAACAGCCTCCTGGTGCTTCGGAGCTCATTAACTGTTTAATAATTGTAAACAAAGCCGCCAAAGATTGAGAGAAGATGGACAGGTTCGTAAGTGCTTGCGTAACTGCTTCGTGAATCTGGCCCCTGGCCTCTCAATCACAGGAAATCACCAACTTGGATAATTAAATGTCAATAAATGGATAATTGGAATATAATGAACACTTATTTCTTATTTCCCTATTCTTTGTTGCCTATTTATAACGCTAATCCAGAGGACCTAAAACAGAAAACGGTATAATACGTCACTTTCGCCAGCCGCTTCCGTTTTCTAGTACGATAATTTGGGGCTTATGTAACGCATACGTGCGAAAAGCGACGTTCTTTGTAGGAGAGGTTGGCTAGCGATGAGAAATTTTAGGGATGACAGTCATTGTGCTAACGGGTTGGAATGCCGGGGCCCGGGAGCTAAGGCTCAACCCTTAAGGTATGTAGGTGTCCACATAGTGAGACCGGAAAATACACAAGATGAAAGTTTTCTAGATAAACTTTTGGACTCTATTCACTCCCAGGCTATAGCGAGGTTCACGGTCCGTGTTTCTTTTCTGTCTGTCTGTCTGTCTGTCTATGTGTCAGCCTGTCTGTCTCTGTCTCAGCCTGTATGTCTATGTGTCAGCCTGTCTGTCTCTGTCTCAGCCTGTCTGTCTCTGTGTCAGCCTGTCTGTCTCTGTGTCAGCCTGTCTGTCTCTGTGTCAGCCTGTCTGTCTATGTGTCAGCCTGTCTGTCTCTGTCTCAGCCTGTCTGTCTCTGTGTCAGCCTGTCTGTCTCTGTGTCAGCCTGTCTGTCTATGTGTCAGCCTGTCTGTCTCTGTGTCAGCCTGTCTGTCTCTGTGTCAGCCTGTCTGTCTATGTGTCAGCCTGTCTGTCTCTGTGTCAGCCTGTCTGTCTCTGTGTCAGCCTGTCTGTCTCTGTGTCAGCCTGTCTGTCTCTGTGTCAGCCTGTCTGCCCGCCTGTTTGTCTGGTATTGTTCAACATGTGAGTCTTCAACATGTGGGTCTTCAACATGTGGGTCTTCAACATGTGGGTCTTCAACATGTGGGTCTTCAACATGTGGGTCTTCAACATGTGGGTCTTCAACATGTGAGTCTTCAACATGTGGGTCTTCAACATGTGGGTCTTCAACATGTGAGTCTTCAACATGTGGGTCTTCAACATGTGAGTCTTCAACATGTGGGTCTTCAACATGTGAGTCTTCAACATGTGGGTCTTCAACATGTGGGTCTTCAACATGTGAGTCTTCAACATGTGGGTCTTCAACAAGTGGGTCTTCAACATGTGGGTCTTCAACATGTGGGTCTTCAACATGTGGGTCTTCAACATGTGGGTCTTCAACATGTGGGCCGGAGGTTGTGCAAACTTCCTTCCAAGTGGCCTCTCTCGATGTCTTGGGCTGGACGGTAGAGCGACGGTCTCGCTTCATGCAGGTCGGCGTTCAATCCCCGACCGTCCACAAGTGATTGGGCACCATTCCTTCCCCCCGGTCCCATCCCAAATCCTTATCCTGACCCCTTCCCAATGCTATAGTCGTAATGGCCAGGAGAACCAACCAAAGTATCAGGCGGACCAACCGAAGTATCGGGGATTGAACCCCGACCTGCATGAAGCGAGACCGTCGCTCTACCGTCCAGCCCAAGTGGTTGGGCAACGTTTACATGAACCTAATTGCTGAAGAAGCAATTACCTTTTAAAGAAAACTATTTAGTCATGTTTAAGGTGAAAAGGGCATTGTAATGTTTAAACAATTAATATAAAAACATTTTTTTACACTAGTTAAAAGCTTCAATATATTCTTACATTTGTTTACCAGAAAAATATAAAAATTCAGGCATTAAAAAATATATATATTCAGTCCATTTGTGATATGGAAATAATTATATTTAAACAATATTTTATAAAAAGATAGAATTTTTTGGGGAACATTTTAAATTGAGGAGAAAATGAATATTATCACTTGGTTGTGACAGGAAGCCAGAGAACCATGAGGTAGTGGTTCACACCATGTTGGTACTCCTGTGTGGTTCCACATATTGGTGGAACCGGTTTGTTCCAGCCTTAATGAGGTGATTCCTGCCCCATGTGTTCCAATGGTACCATGTTATCTTATCATGGTTCTATATCAGGTACCATGTTATCTTCTCATGGTTCTATATCAGGTACCATGTTATCTTCACTTGGTACTATACCAGGTACCATGTTATCTTCTCTTTGTACCATATCAGATAGCATGTTATCTTCTCATGGTTCTATATCAGGTACCATGTTATCTTCTCTTGGTACTATATCAGGTACTATGTTATCTTCCTTTGGTACTATATCAAGTACCATGTTATCTTGGTACTTCAAAGTACCGTAGCATCCTCACATGGTACGACTAGGTACCCCCCAAACCCCTCCCTGTCTTCCACCCCCCTCCCTCCCCCCTCTTACCCACCACTGTTCCTGTGCTACCCCCCCCCCAAAGGTGCTGCCCCCCTCCTCCAACCAAACCCCCCCAACCACTCCCCCCTCCAACCAAACCCCCAACCCCTCCCCCCTCCAACCAAACCCCCCCAACCCACCCCCAGAAAAATCATTATTACCTAATATCCCATGCATGTATATTGGTACTAATTTTATTGCTCTCCATATCACTTGACGTGTTCCTCCTCTGCCCAAACTCTGGTAATATCTGAACACTGACATTTACTAAATTGGAGACGGAGATCTCCCTCGGAACCGCTGGGACAGTCCCCGCGTGGGATAAATTGTTCCAGGAACTATATATCCGCCTGGAAATGTACCAGACTGGAGCCGTATCGGGCTGGTACAATACTAGGGTGGTACAATAGCAGGGTGGTACAATACCAGCCTGGTACAATTCCAGCCTGGTACTATACCAGCCTGGTACAATTCCAGCCTGGTACTATACCAGCCTGGTACAATTCCAGCCTGGTACTATACCAGCCTGGTACAATACCAGGGTGGTACAATACCAGCCTGGTACAATACCAACCTGGTACAATACCAGCCTGGAACAATACCAACCTGGAACAATACCAGCCTGGTAAAATACCAGCCTGGTACAATACCAGCCTGGTACAATACCAGCCTGGTACAATACCAGCCTGGAACAATACCAACCTGGAACAATACCAGCCTGGTACAATACCAGCCTGGTACAATACCAGCCTGGTACAATACCAGCCTGGTACAATACCAACCTGGTACAATACCAGCCTGGTACAATACCAGGGTGGTACAATACCAACCTGGTACAATACCAGCCTGGTACAATACCAGCCTGGTACAATACCAGCCTGGAACAATACCAGCCTGGTAAAATACCAGCCTGGTACAATACCAACCTGGTACAATACCAACCTGGTACAATACCAGTCTGGTACAATACCAGCCTGGAACAATACCAGCCTGGTACAATACCAACCTGGTACAATACCAACCTGGTACAATACCAACCTGGTACAATACCAACCTGGTACAATACCAACCTGGTACAATACCAGTCTGGTACAATACCAGCCTGGAACAATACCAGCCTGGTACAATACCAACCTGGTACAATACCAACCTGGTACAATACCAACCTGGTACAATACCAACCTGGTACAATACCAACCTGGTACAATACCAGTGTGTGCATGAAACTGCTTCGGCATTTTTCCTCATTTCAATTATTATTATTGGCCAAGACTTAAGTGGCTGTTGAGATGCAAATTGGTGAGAGTGGGTGAGTGTGGGTGATAGTGAGGGGGAGTGTGGGTGATAGTGAGGGGGAGTGTGGGTGATAGTGGGGGTGAGTGTGGGTGATAGTGGGGGTGAGTGTGGGTGATAGTGTGGGTGATAGTGTGGGTGATAGTGGGGGTGAGTGTGGGTGATAGTGGGGGTGAGTGTGGGTGATAGTGGGGGTGAGTGTGGGTGATAGTGAGGGTGAGTGTGGGTGATAGTGGGGGTGAGTGTGGGTGATAGTGGGGGGGGAGTGTGGGTGATAGTGGGGGGGGAGTGTGGGTGAGAGTGGGTGGGGGGGAGTGTGGGTGATAGTGGGGGTGAGTGTGGGTGATAGTGGGGGGGAGTGTGGGTGATAGTGAGGGGGGGAGTGGGTGAGATCGAGAGCCAACCTACAGAAGCTCTCTATATAAATTGTAAATATGTAAATATGTAAATATCTCTATGTAAATATCCACGCTTCCATGTATAATAAACATTTCATTCACTTGGGCAATAGGAGGCTCGAACCACCGACTCAACTAGCGGGATACAGGCTGCCCGTAGTACAGTGGATAAAGGTTGTCTCCCGCTCGTGGGGACTGGGGTTCGAGTATCCTAGTACCCTAGAGAATGAAATGTTTACATCAACTCTTTTCTCCACCTACTCACACGCTTACATCTTCCCACCAACACCCCACTCCACCCACTAGTACTCCCCTCCACCCACGTATAAACACCCACTCACCCACCAACACCCCACTCCACCCACTAGTACTCCCCTCCACGCCACGTATAAACACCCACTCACCCACCAACACCCCACTCCACCCACTAGTACTCCCCTCCACCCACTAGTACTCCCCTCCACCCACGTATAAACACGCACCCTCCCACCAACACCCCACTCCACCCACTAGTACTCCCCTCCACCCACGTATAAACACCCACTCACCCACCAACACCCCACTCCACCCACTAGTACTCCCCTCCACCCACTAGTACTCCCCTCCACCCCACGTATAAACACGCACCCTCCCACCAACACCCCACTCTACCCACTAGTACTCCCCTCCACCCACGTATAAACACCCACCCTCCCACCAACACCCCACTCCACCCACTAGTACTCCCCTCCACCCACGTATAAACACGCACCCTCCCACCAACAAGCCAAGGGCCTTTCTGCAACTTGCAGTGTTGATATTACCATCAACCTGTCACCAGAAGCCAACATCAAAAGAATACCAACAGCTGCATACTGAACCTTGGCTATTATAAGAACTGCCTTGAGGTATGGGAACAAAGAGTCATTGAGAATCTTGTATGTCGTTCACATCACACCAAGTCTACAATATGAGGTACCAGTGTGGCGTCCCTATCTCCTTAAACACAAAATGAAGCTGGAGAACTATGTCAAAAGACTAGTTTCGGAGCAGAGAGCTAGGAGCTATGAGGACGAATGTTTCTATTCTGACATTTTGATGGTGTTCCACGCCCTGGTGGCTTGGTGCTGTGGTCTGGTGTTCAGTAGTTGTGTAGTTAGGAGTTAATGGAGCTCCTGGATTGTCTGGTCATGTGGTGGACGGTGTTTTGCTGCTCTCCTTAGCGCCTTATTTTCCACTGCTTGTAGCTTTTCCTTGTTAGTTTTCTTTAAAGTGTGTAGTGGTACTGGAAGATATTCCAATTGTGTAATGTTGAGCTTTGGCTCTTTGGTCCCGCCTCTCAACTATCAATCCACTGGTATACAGGTTCCTGAGCTTATTGATAGCCGTATCTCCATGCTAAGCCTACTGACTGTCACCGGTTCCCTAAGGCTGTTTTGGTAATATTTATTAAGGAATTAAGATTCCTGTTCTATTAATCCTGGGCTATTGGGCTCTGGGCTCAACATATTGGGCTCTGGGCTCAACATATTGGGCTCTGGGCTCAACATATTGGGCTCTGGGCTCAACATATTGGGCTCTGGGCTCAACATATTGGGCTCTGGGCTCAACATATTGGGCTCTGGGCTCAACATATTGGGCTCTGGGCTCAACATATTGGGCTCTGGGCTCAACATATTGGGCTCTGGGCTCAACATATTGGGCTCTGGGCTCAACATATTGGGCTCTGGGCTCAACATATTGGGCTCTGGGCTCAACATATTGGGCTCTGGGCTCAACATATTGGGCTCTGGGCTCAACATATTGGGCTCTGGGCTCAACATATTGGGCTCTGGGTTTCTTTTTGCTATGTTTATTATTTGAAGCTTTTGTTTTGGGTAATTATTTGTCATTCTTTTTTGAAAGTTATTTAAGAATTCAATTGCCGTCTTAGGTTTGCTTTGCAGTAACAGCTATTTTCTATTTCCTGGGTGGTAGCCTGTTGGAATTACATCGTTAGCTTATGTAATGGAGTCCCAGTGTTTTTTGGGGGACAGGTCAGCCCTCAGCTTTGGTTTACAAAGGTGGATTGAGCAGTAATCTGATTTTGACTGCTGTTAGCAGGGGTCAGAATCTTCACTTCCCATTTAAATAGGTTCAGAGCCTGTTAGTAGGTTCAGAGCCTGTTAACAGGTTCAGAGCCTGTTAGTAGGTTCAGAGCCTGTTAGTAGGTTCAGAGCCTGTTAGTAGGTTCAGAGCCTGTTAGTAGGTTCAGAGCCTGTTAGTAGGTTCAGAGCCTGTTAGTAGGTTCAGAGCCTGTTAACAGGTTCAGAGCCTGTTAGTAGGTTCAGAGCCTGTTAGCAGATTCAGAGCCTGTTAACAGGTTCAGAGCCTGTTAACAGGTTCAGAGCCTGTTAACAGGTTCAGAGCCTGTTAACAGATTCAGAGCCTGTTAACAGGTTCAGAGCCTGTTAGCAGATTCAGAGCCTGTTAACAGGTTCAGAGCCTGTTAACAGATTCAGAGCCTGTTAACAGGTTCAGAGCCTGTTAACAGGTTCAGAGCCTGTTAACAGGTTCAGAGCCTGTTAACAGATTCAGAGCCTGTTAACAGGTTCAGAGCCTGTTAACAGATTCAGAGCCTGTTAACAGGTTCAGAGCCTGTTAACAGGTTCAGAGTCTTCACTTCCTATAGCTCATGTTAAGCCTTACATTTCCCCTGGAACACAACCCGCTAATCGATTAACAACCAGGTTGTAAATCACCGCCGGGTGAACAGGGGGGTGAATAGTTAAGGATTGGTGCCCATTCAATCCTCCCGGACAAAATGGGTGGCAAAGTGTAGAACGAGGGCGCCGCCACTACGCTATAAGGGACCGCGTGAATGCTTCAAAGTGGCTTTCACGCAGCACTTCACTTTTCAGTTCGATATAATCTCTCAAGTAGTCGAGAATGCTGGGCTTAGCTGTTCGGATTTACCTGATTTTTAACCTGATTTACCTGAGGGGGCCACTAACCCCCCAGTGGCCTCGACGGGGGACAGGAAGCCGGCGGCTTGTCGAAGGTCCACTCACACTGTTCCGTTGTATGTGAAACTGCATAGTGTGGCAGGGAGTCTCTGTGGCGGAAGCCCCCAGTTCTGATATCTTGCATTTTAGATCTGATATCTTGCGTTTTAGATCTGATATCTTGCCTTTTAGTTCTGATATCTTGCATTTTAGATCTGATATCTTGCCTTTTAGTTATGATATCTTGCATTTTAGTTATGATATCTTGCATTTTAGTTCTGATATCTTGCATTTTAGTTCTGATATCTTGCATTTTAGTTCTGATATCTTGCATTTTAGTTCTGATATCTTGCATTTTAGATCTGATATCTTGCGTTTTAGATCTGATATCTTGCATTTTAGATCTGATATCTTGCGTTTTAGATCTGATATCTTGCCTTTTAGATCTGATATCTTGCATTTTAGTTCTGATATCTTGCCTTTTAGTTCTGATATCTTGCATTTTAGTTCTGATATCTTGCATTTTAGTTCTGATATCTTGCATTTTAGTTCTGATATCTTGCATTTTAGTTCTGATATCTTGCATTTTAGATCTGATATCTTGCATTTTAGATCTGATATCTTGCGTTTTAGATCTGATATCTTGCGTTTTAGATCTGATATCTTGCCTTTTAGATCTGATATCTTGCATTTTAGTTCTGATATCTTGCATTTTAGTTATGATATCTTGCATTTTAGTTCTGATATCTTGCATTTTAGTTCTGATATCTTGCATTTTAGTTCTGGTATCTTGCATTTTAGTTCTGATATCTTGCATTTTAGTTCTGATATCTTGCATTTTAGATCTGATATCTTGCGTTTTAGATCTGATATCTTGCCTTTTAGATCTGATATCTTGCATTTTAGTTCTGATATCTTGCATTTTAGTTCTGATATCTTGCATTTTAGATCTGATATCTTGCGTTTTAGATCTGATATCTTGCCTTTTATATCTGATATCTTGCATTTTAGTTCTGATATCTTGCATTTTTAGTTATGATATCTTGCATTTTAGTTATGATATCTTGCGTTTTAGATCTGATATCTTGCATTTTAGATCTGATATCTTGCATTTTAGTTCTGATATCTTGCATTTTAGTTCTGATATCTTGCATTTTAGTTCTGATATCTTGCCTTTTAGTTCTGATATCTTGCCTTTTAGTTCTGATATCTTGCATTTTAGTTATGATATCTTGCATTTTAGTTCTGATATCTTGCATTTTAGTTATGATATCTTGCATTTTAGTTCTGATATCTTGTATATCTTGACTTTATCGAAAGCTTTCGACACTTATTTGAGAACTATATTGTATCGCTCATTTTTTTTTCGTCAGGTCATAGGTTGGTTGATCAAAGTAATAGGTTATCCTTAATCCTTGTTTGTTTGTTGTTCTTTGTTTGTTGTTCTTTGTTCCTTGTTTGGGGGGGGGGAAGATGATGGAAGGGTATTTAATAGTCGTGGGCATTGATGGCTTGTTGTCACTAGTGGCTTTGTAACTAGTGCTTTTTTCACTGGTAGCTCTGTCATTAGTAACTCTGTCACTTTTAGCTCTGTTACAACACCTCCCCCACCCATCAACCTATTATACATACACTGCAACAGGTACTCTGTGAGAGGACTCTATCAACATCAGAGGCCCGAGACTGTTCAACACGCTTCCACTTAAGGGGCATAACTGGCCGACCCCTCACAGTGTTCAAGAGAAAACTGGATAAGCACCTCCAAAGGATACCTGATCAACCAGGCTGTGACTCATACGTCAGGCTGCGAGCAGCCGCGTCTAACAGCCTGGTTGATCAGTCCAGCAACCAGGAGGCCTAGTCGACGACCGGGCCGCGGGGACACTAAGCCCCGGAAGCACCTCAAGGTAACCTCAAGATAAGGTACACTTACCCACCTGCAAGTATACATACTCATGTGTTGACTCTCAAGTGCTACAAGTTACTCATCAATTCATTTATCACCTTAAAACATCTACCCAGGTAGCCATTCAACAAATCATTCCATCTAACGTCAACTCCCGCATCTATCCCAGCTCACTATCCCATATCCCTGTCCCATTTCTTTCCTGTCCCTGCCCTTCTTGCTAACTCAAAACGCATAAGACTTTCACGAAGCGAGATGGGGGGGGGGGGAAGGGAGGGAGGAAGGGGGTTAGGGTTCAGAGAGAGGGGGTGGGGGATGATTGTGGTGCTGGTGGGGGGGATGGGGATTCCCAGGGGAATGGGTAGAGACTCGAGGGTAGGGGGGAAGGAGACTGGAAGCTCCCCCTTCCCCTTCTTGCTGAAGGTGACGCAGGCTCATCTAAATGGTAATTGGCTTAGTCCATCCTACCCCACCCTCCCTTACTCCCCCTCATCTCCCCCTCCTTAACTCCCCCATCATTCCCCTTCTTCCCCCTCCCCCCCCACGCCACCTGCCAGGGGTAATGAACTTCAATATCATGTTTTATTATTCCCCCCATACAGCGAACAGCCCTGTAGGGGGGGGGGGCGGAGGGACAAGAAAAAGATGGGGGCAGTCGGACACAATAGGGGAGGAACGGTGGAGATAAAATCAGGGGATGGTTGGACAGAATCAGGGGATGGTTGGACAGAATCAAGGGATGGTTGGACAGAAACAGGGGGATGGTTGGACAGAAACAGGGGGATGGTTGGACAGAATCAGGGGAATGGTTGGACAGAATCAGGGGGATGGTTGGACAGAATCAAGGGATGGTTGGACAGAATCAGGGGATGGTTGGACAAAATCAGGGGATGGTTGGACAGAATCAAGGGATGGTTGGACAGAATCAGGGGATGGTTGGATAAAATCAGGGGATGGTTGGACAAAATCAGAGGGATGGTTGGACAGAATCAAGGGGATGGTTGGACAGAAACAGGGGGGATGGTTGGACAGAAACAGTGGGGATGGTTGGACAGAATCAGGGGATGGTTGGACAGAATCAGGGGATGGTTGGACAGAATCAGGGGATGGTTGGACAGAATCAAGGGATGGTTGGACAGAATCAGGGGATGGTTGGACAGAATCAGGGGATGGTTGGACAGAATCAGGGGATGGTTGGACAGAATCAGGGGATGGTTGGACAGAATCAGGGGATGGTTGGACAGAATCAAGGGATGGTTGGACAGAATCAGGGGATGGTTGGACAGAATCAGGGGATGGTTGGACAGAATCAGGGGATGGTTGGACAGAATCAGGGGATGGTTGGACAGAATCAAGGGATGGTTGGACAGAATCAGGGGGATGGTTGGACAAAATCAGGGGGATGGTTGGACAGAATCAGGGGATGGTTGGACAAAATCAGGGGATGGTTGGACAAAATCAGGGGATGGTTGGACAAAATCAGGGGGATGGTTGGACAAAATCAGGGGATGGTTGGACAAAATCAGGGGATGGTTGGACAAAATCAGGGGATGGTTGGACAAAATCAGGGGATGGTTGGACAAAATCAGGGGATGGTTGGACAAAATACAGGGTGGTCGGACAGAATAAGGAATTGTCAGACAGGAGCTGGTCCTGAAAACGACAGACGACCCAGACAAGACGGGCGATAGATACAATAGGGTTCAGTTCTTGGGTGGCGGACAGAAACGGTTGGGCACGTTACCTTTCACCTCATGCCTGTGTTTACCTAGCAGAGAAATAGGTTACCCCAGGAGTTAACGAGCTGTTGTGGGAGGTATCCTAATGATGGGGGGGGGGGGGGGGGGGTCAGTATTTGGCTTAGGGGGGGGACTTTGTTAAACCTATAATTGCCTAATGGTGGAAATTGTAACTGATATCTGGCACTTTAGATCTGATATCTTGCAATTTCAGGAGCTGATTATTAATCAAGGTAGACTTCAACCATGCTACGGTAGATTGGGTTGATTGGAGACACCTGCCATCTTGTCTTGAGTGAAGGTTATCTTCAGATGATTTCGGGGTTTAGCGTCCCCGCGGCCCGGTCCTCGACCAGGCCTCCTTTTTGTTACACATCCCCCAGAAGCAGCCCATAGCAGCTGTCTAACTCCCAGGTACCTATTTACTACTTGGTGAACAGGAACATCAGGGTGAAATAAACTCTGCCCATTTGTTTCCATTTAAAACTTAATTTATAAATGGTTGTACATTTATAAATTTTACGTTAAAAATACAGTTCATTAAGAATATAAGAACATAAGAATAAAGGTAACTGCAGAAGGCCTATTAGCCCATACGAGGCAGCTCCTATTTATATCCACTCAATCTCATTCATATATATGTCTAACCTACGCTTGAAACAATCAAGGGATCCTACTTCTATTATGTTACACATTGGTTACATAAGAGAGTCACAATAACAGCGAAACACATAAAGAATGTTATTATCACAATCAGAAACTTTATTCACAACAGCTTAAACAAATCATTAAAATACTGGCTGGATTAAAGAGGCGTATGGCAGCTTAAAACACACTTCCATTTTAAGCATAAAGTGAGTGACAATTAGCTTACATATGCTCTCTGTTCATCTTTTCAGTACCTCTGCGGATATGTTAAAATTTACACGAAAATGCTAAAGTATTTACGCTTTCTCTTTCCTTTCCGAGTTAAACATTTAGATCTTTCTTCATTACGTGTTAATTTCTTTGTGGTTCACACACACATACAATGCTTCTCGGGTTCCTCAGATACCTGATAGGAACCAAGAATACGGTTCTTGGTTCCGCTCTTAATTACCACTATTAAAGTTTACGCTCTTAATTACCACTATGAGGCACTGGAAAAAGAAGCGTGCTGGTCTCGCGTTGTGTCGACGAGCCTAGAACCCAGATGCTTGAGTAATCTCTTGGCTCTTATATTCCAGGCACCAAGTGTCTTGAAAGAAATTGGGAAAGAAGTTGTACTGACAGATCTTGACTGATTACCCTGTGAGTGGAAGTGCCGCTTGCATGCCCAACACTGAAGTTAACGTAAGCAGCAGCCAAAGATGATATATGCGTGGAGCTTGATAATAAGTGCATTCCGCTCCTCTAGGGGTGAACTAATTACTCCACCACTCCATTCTGCTGCCCCAATTGATTGATTGATGAAGATTAAGCCACCCAAAAGGTGGCACGGGCATGAATAGCCCGTAAGTGGTGGCCCTTTTGAGCCATTACCAGTATCAAGAGCTGATACTGGAGATCTGTGGAGGCGCGACTGCACCCTGCGTGACGGGAGATGTCTCCAGTGTGCTGCCCCAGCATCTACAACACGTATAAATCAACCGTTCCACACCTAACCTATTCACCTCACCATTCCACCACCCCCACCACACTCCCGACTATTCCACCTCACCATTCTGCCGCCCCGGCACACTCCCGACTATTCCACCTCACCATTCTGCCTCCCCGGCACACTCCCGACTATTCCACCTCACCATTCTGCCGCCCCGGCACACTCCCGACTATTCCACCTCACCATTCTGCCGCCCCGGCACACTCCCCACTACTCCAACCCATTTCCAGGGCCTTAAATTCGTGAGGGGTCGGGAGGGCCGGGTGCGAAGGCTCAAGTTCTCCCCTGGTGGTGGTCATGCTCCGTAAAGGCCACAGGTAGCACCAGGAATAACCAGTGCTGCCCCCTGTTGCTACCACCACCTCCACTACTGCTTTCATCACTGTTCCCACCGCTGCCACCACTGTTCGCATGGCTGCCACCACTGTTTGCATGGCTGCCACCATTGTTCGCACAGCTGCCACCACTGTTCCCACCGCTGCCACCACTGTTCCCACCGCTGCCACCACTGTTCCCACCACTGTTCCCACCGCTGCCACCACTGTTCCCACCGCTGCCACCACTGTTCCCACCGCTGCCACCACTGTTCCCACCGCTGCCACCACTGTTCCCACCGCTGCCACCACTGTTCCCACCACTGTTCGCATAGCTGCCACCACTGTTCCCACCGCTGCCACCACTGTTCCCACCACTGTTCGCATAGCTGCCACCACTGTTCCCACCGCTGCCACCACTGTTCCCACCACTGTTCGCATAGCTGCCACCACTGTTCCCACCGCTGCCATTGCTGTTCGCATAGCTGCCATCACTGTTTGCATAGCTGCCACCACTGTTCCCACCGCTGCCCCCACTGTTCCCACCGCTGCCACCACAGTTCCTGCTACCAGTATCAACCCCACCACCATCACCACCACTACTACTACCCCACCACCACTGCCACCACCATCACCATGCACAAACTTAAGGCTAGAATCAACAAAGAACTCAAACGTCGGGAAAGTTTAAATAAAACAGAGCTGTCCAAGGTACAAAAGGGCTGTTAGACGGGGCATTAAGAACCAAACCTTATTTTACCGTTGTAAATGTTACGTAAACAATCCTCTCAATGTGTTCCAGAGTCACACAAGTATACCTAAGGTGTTCTATGATCATATAACTCCTTTTCGACTTAATAAAGTTCTGTAATCTTGCATAAAATATTTATATAGGGTGATATAGACCTGCCTATATCACCCTATATCATATCCTTTTCAGCCAGAGATTCTATATGCCTTGAAATCAGTGATTTAATGGGTCCACTTGGTCCATCATTACCTGTACCGTCTTCACTCTAAATTCATTCTCCCATTGTACACTTCCCAGGTACTCTCTTACTTTCACGTAGTCACCTCTTTTATAGTCGATCATAAGAGTAAAATAGCAGGACACGATGGTGACGTGTTTCTAGTGGTACTTCATACCTCCAAGTTCTCAATATCCTCCTCAGTCTGAGAAAAGATCAGGGGCTAGATTCGCAAAGAAGTTACGCAAGCACTTACGAACCTGTACATCTTTTCTCAATCTTTGGCGGCTTTGTTTACAATTATTAAACAGTTAATGAGCTCCGAAGCACCAGGAGGCTGTTTATAACAATAACAACAGTTGATTGGCAAGTTTTCATGCTTGTAAACTGTTTAATAAATGTAACCAAAGCCGTCAAAGATTGAGGAAAGATGTACACGTTCGTAAGTGCTTGCGTAACTGCTTCGTGAATTTGGCCCCAGGTTCGTAAGTACTTGTGTAACTGCTTCGTGAATCTGGCCCCAGGTTCGTAAGTACTTGTGTAACTGCTTCGTGAATCTGGCCCCAGGTTCGTAAGTACTTGCGTAACTGCTTCGTGAATCTGGCCCCAGGTTCGTAAGTACTTGCGTAACTGCTTCGTGAATCTGGCCCCAGGTTCGTAAGTACTTGCGTAACTGCTTCGTGAATCTGGCCCCAGGTTCTGAAGACTTAGTGTTTCTCCATCGCATTCTCTTGTGTTATTTACATGTTGTGTTAAGATGTTTCTTTCTAGAACATCTTCTAATTTCACTGCCCATGTTTCTTCCCTGCCATACCCTACTCCCGTCCCCACACCTACCCATGCCCCCACACCCACCCACACTTACCCACGACCACCCACACCTACCCCCACCCATATCCCCCACACCCACAACAGCGTCCGACATTGGTTGTTAATTAATTAGAGTATGGGAGGAGTGGGCCGGGGGGAGTTGTGGGTTGTGTATAAACATGCTATTGGTCCAGGCGGCTGTGTGTGTGTGTGTGTGTGTGTGTGTGTGTGTGTGTGTGTGTGTGTGTGTGTGTGTGTGTGTGTGTGTGTGTGTGTGTACTCACCTATTTCTGCTTGCGGGGGTTGAGCTTTGGCTCTTTGGTCCTGCCTCTCAACTATCAATCAACTGGTGTACAGATTCCTGTGTGTGTGTGTGTGTGTGTGTGTGTGTGTGTGTGTGTGTGTGTGTGTGTGTGTGTGTGTGTGTGTGTGTGTGTGTGTGTGTGTGTGTCTGTGTGTGTGTGTGTACTCACCTATTTGTGCTTGCGGGGGTTGAGCTTTGGCTCTTTGGTCCCGCCTCTCAACTGTCAATTAACTGGTGTACAGATTCCTGTGTGTGTATATGTGTGTGTGTGTGTGTGTGTGTGTGTGTGTGTGTGTGTGTGTGTGTGTGTGTGTGGTGTGTGTGTGTGTGTGTGTGTGTGTGTGTGTCTGTGTGTGTCTGTGTGTGTGTGTGTGTGTGTGTGTACTCACCTATTTCTGCTTGCGGGGGTTGAGCTTTGGCTCTTTGGTCCCGCCTCTCAACTGTCAATTAACTGGTGTACAGATTCCTGTGTGTGTGTATGTGTGTGTGTGTGTGTGTGTGTGTGTGTGTGTGTGTGTGTGTGGGTGTGTGTGTGTGTGTGTGTGTGTGTGTGTGAGGGATGCTGGCCAAGCTCCACAAATACATTTTCGTGGTGTGAGGAAGAGAAGAGAAAAACTCTCCCCCTTGTCATGCATACATGATTGGTGAGGGGACTGTTGCCATGGTGGGGGGCGTTGCCATGGTGGGGGGCGTTGCCATGGTGGGGGGCGTTGCCATGGTGAGGGGACTGTTGCCATGGTGGGGGCGTTGCCATGGTGGGGGCATTGCTATGGTGGGGGGACTTGCCATGGAGGGGGCCGTTGCCATGGTGGGGGGCGTTGCCATGGTGGGGGGCGTTGCTATGGTGGGGGGCGTTGCCGTGGTGGGGGGGGCGTTGCCATGCAAAGTTCATGCAGTGTTTGAAGTTTTATGA
>NW_025561009.1:0-10435 GCF_020424385.1 Procambarus clarkii | reverse complement strand
GTATCTTATACAGCTCCTGTATTCTGGTATATTCTATACAGCTCCAGTGTTCCTGGTGTATCTTATACACCTCCAGTGTTGCTGGTGTATCTTATACAACGCCAGTGTTGCTGGTGTATCTTATACAACGCCAGTGTTGCTGGTGTATCTTATACAACGCCAGTGTTGCTGGTGTATCTTATACAACGCCAGTGTTGCTGGTGTATCTTATACACCTCCTCTATTCCTGGTATATTCTATACAATTCCAGTGTTCCTGGTGTATCATACACACCCTTTAGTGATTCTGGTGTATGCTATCCAGCCCTATTATTTCTGGTGTATCCTTTAATGATCTAGTGTTCCTGGTGTTACATATACACCTGCAGTGTTCTTCTTGACTCCTATACAGCTCAAGTGTTCCTGGTCTATCATATACAGCTCCATTGGTTCTGTTGTATTTTATACACCTGCAACATTCCTTGTGTATCCTATACAGCTCCAGTGTTCCTGGTGTATCATATATTGCTCGAGTGTTGCTCTTGAATCCTGTACATTTTCCAGTGTTTGTTGTGTGTCTTACAGCTAAAGTTTTTCCTGATGTATTCTATACAGCACCAATGTTTCTGGTGTATACTGTAGAGTACAGGGCTCTTGGTGTATCCTATACATTTCCAGTGTTTTGGAGTATCCTATACAGCTCCCGTGTTCCAGGTGTAGACGATGAGTCACAATAACCTGGCTGAAGTTATGTAGAATAAACCACACACTATAAGATGAGGAGACGACGACGCTTCGGTCCGTCCTGGACCATTATCAAGTTGATTGTGATGGGAGCGATATTGAGCGATTGATGAAGATTAAGGCACCCAAGAGGTGGCACGGGTATGAATAGCCCGTAGGTGGTAGATATTTTTAGAGTGAATGTAAACTGAGCTGAGGTCGCATTTAATTGTCAGGGTGCTACCGCGGGGGAGGATACTGCTTGACAGTGTTTATAAGGGTGATCAGCTGCTGGACACCTTTTTTGACCAGAAGAGTGGCAGTGTTGATGGCTGCAGGGTGGTTACTGCAAGATTCAGGGACTCTTGAAGCTCTTCTTAGGTCGTTGGTGGCTTCACATTCCAGGAGATTGTGAAGTTTTGGCTTTCCTGTGATTGTTGGGCAGAAGATGCATTCCCAATTTCTGGGTTAATCAGTTTTCCAGTTGCATCTGTCTTCTAGACGTTGAATATATTACCAAACTGATATTTCCCTGTGGATTTCTTTTGGGATATTTAATCTCCCTAACTTGGTGGCTTGAAGATACCATATTGCAGAGGGTGAACCTTCTGCTAGTGTCTGTTGTAGATGGGCTTTGTTCAGGTCTGGAAGTTTTTTGCTTAAGGTGTCTTTTATGTTCTTTCGGCTGTGCTCCATTGTTTTGTGGATCACTGGATGACGAGTTGCCAATTTAGCAGTTTCTTCGTTTTTCTCATTCAATGGGATTTCAAGAGGGATGGATTCCAGTTTAGAGTGATGTTATGTCTTTTGCCTTTAACTACTGATCCTAGATACAAAATGGTGGTAATTATTTCCATGTTGTGTTTCTTACTGTTTTTTTCACTCTTAATATTTGAAGTGCAGCTGTTGAGTCTTTTGCATTTTGAATATTATGTGCATCACACATGGGAATGCCTGTTGCATGGCAAACAGCTCAGTTTCGGTTGATGATACTGGTCCTCCCAGTCTCCAATATGCCTGTTCGCTGTCAGTGTAAACAGCAGCACCAGCACTCTCATATTCTGTGTCAAGCGATCCGTCTTGGAAGATGTAGGTGGCTCCTGCTACTGCAATGCTGCCCAATTGCTTTTCTATGATGCGCCTTAGGATTGTTGAATCATAGGGAGCCTTTTTCATCTAGAGACCTATTATTATTTTAAAAGTAGTATCCTCCCACGGTGGAGAACACGAGTAGTTTGAATGTGTATGATCACCTCTATCAAAAATCATACTTTTTAACTGAAGTCTATTTAGGACTTCGCCCGCTCTGGCAGCCCAAGAGTTCCCGCTGTTTTGCAAAGTCCATACACCAAGGCCTGTCGTACTGGGACTGGATCAGGGAAAACAATTATCTTACTGATTATCGTAGCTGTTCTTGGAGATATTCTTTCTTGAAGAGAGAGCAAACTCGTTTCGAGTCTTAGATTTTCAAGCCTGCACCACATAGGGGCTCCCAGGGCTGCTCTCTTAGCAATATTTTGGGCATCTTCAAGCTTTTTCCACTGTTATTGTAATAAGATTATGAGTGCAAGTGCGGCAAAGTCAATAACTGATCTGACTGCCTGTACATAGTAAGTGCAAAGGACTTGCAGATTGGCTTCTCCAGAGAAGGAGCTTATTGACCTGCGGATTGTCAACCGGACAACAGTTCCTTCTCACAAGTAAATGACATCAGCATTAAAATTTGTGTGTCCAGGATTACTCCTAGATACTGATAAGTGAAACTGATGGGATGTTCACCAGACCACACACTAGAAAGTGAAGAGACGACGACGTTTCGGTCCATTCTGGACCATTATCACAATCAACTTGAGAATGGTCCAGGACGAACCGAAACGTCGTCGTACCTTCAGTTTCTAGTGTGTGGTCTGGTCAACATACTTCAGCCACGTTACTGTGACTCATCGTCTGCATACTGATGGGAGCGAGGGAGGCATTAAGCTGTTACGAATCTTGCATTGATTCTAACATTATCGTAATATCGATGCCTAGCATTTTATGCTTTCCCTGTTCTGTTCTATTACTAGTATAGTAACCAGTTGTGTATCCAATTAATATTGTATGATTTATATAATATTGTATGATGTATATTGTAGCATGCTGTAGTGTGCCTGAGTTGCATTATTTTTGATAGGCTTGTGCAAGTTAATTCTTGTTGGAGGGAGTGTGGTTTCTCTGTGTGAGGGGATGTCCATATTTGGAAGTGTCCAGAGTGCGACTGAATATCAAGCTAGCGTTTATATATCAACCTTGATTATTTCCTGTTATTGAGAGGAATAAATTCATGTGATTATTGCAACAGTATTATATACTCTTAAGATTACATATTGAATGGTTATTAGTACTACATCTTGTTAGTAGAGTTTTCACAAGAGTTCATGTGGATGCTTAGTTGATGTTTTGATAGGACGCCTGTGTGCTGGCGGGAGGCTAGTCAGAAGCGTGGCAGAGCTGATTGGGAGGAGACATGTACTAGAGTTAAGTCAGAGGTTATTGTTATTTTAGCTGATTACTTAGTTAATTCTCTTAGTAAGACTATTGTGTGATATCCCATTTATTAATTCAAGTGTTGAAGAATATTGTCTATGCTCAGAAAGGATTTAATGATATTATTGCATGCTGAAGAATATTTCTGGCTGTTATATTTTTACCAATTATATGTTGATATGTTTGTCACTCTTATGCACAGTAGAGTGTTTGTCCCTTTTAAAGCAGTGTTTAAATTTTAATACCCTTTTTATATATTATTATCCCCAAGACATATATTTAGGATGAGGCCGAAACATATATAGTTGATCACTGCAGGCAAAGAACCCTACCAAGGCGTCAAGGGCTGTAACAAACTAAGGATTGCCGACCGGACTACAGTTCCTTCTCACAAGTAAATGACATCAGCATTAAAATTTGTGTGTCCAGAATTATTCCTAGATACTGATAAGGGAAACTAATGGGATATTGACCAGACTACACACTAGAAAGTGAAGAGACGACGACGTTTCGGTCCGACTTGGACCATTCTCACAATCGACTTGAAAATGGTCCAGGATGGAACGAAACGTCGTCGTACCTTCACTTTCTAGTGTGTGGTCTGGTCAACATACTTCAGCCACATTATTGTGACTCATCGTCTGCATACTGATGGGAGCGAGGGAGGCATTAATTAAGGCAAGAGAGATGTGAGGAGGAAATTCCTAGAGAAAGGTAAGAGCAAGGCGAAAGGTACGAATGGGATGAGGATAATAATGGGGTGTAAGGAGAGGGTAATAATGGGGTGTAAGGAGAGGGTAATAATGGGGTGTAAGGAGAGGGTAATAATGGGGTGTAAGGAGAGGGTAATAATGGGGGTGTAAGGAGAGGGTAATAATGGGGTGTAAGGAGAGGGCAATAATGGGGTGTCAGGAGAGGATAATAATGGGGTGTAAGGAGAGGATAATAATGGGGTGTAAGGAGAGGGTAATAATGGGGTGTAAGGAGAGGGTAATAATGGGCTGTGAGGAGAGGGTAATAATGGGGTGTAAGGAGAGGGTAATAATGGGGTGTAAGGAGAGGGTAATAATGGGGTGTAAGGAGAGGGCAATAATGGGGTGTCAGGAGAGGATAATAATGGGGTGTAAGGAGAAGGTAATAATGGGGTGTAAGGAGAGGATAATAATGGGGTGTAAGGAAAAGGTAATAATGGGGTGTAAGGAGAGGATAATAATGGGGTGTAAGAAGAGGGTAATAATGGGGTGTAAGGAGAGGGTAATAATGGGGTGTAAGGAGAGGGTAATAATGGGGTGTAAGGAGAGGTTAATAATGGGGTGTAAGGAGAGGATAATAATGGGTGTAAGGAGAGGGTAATAATGGGGTGTAAGGAGAGGGTAATAATGGGGTGTAAGGAGAGGGTAATAATGGGGTGTAAGGAGAGGGTAATAATGGGGTGTAAGGAGAGGGTAATAATGGGGTGTAAGGAGAGGGCAATAATGGGGTGTAAGGAGAGGGTAATAATGGGTATAAGATTAGGAATGTAAGAATGTGCGGAAGAAAACGAAAGAGAAAGAGAAAAAGGGGACGGGGAGTAGGCTTATGTTAGGTCCCGTTTGTTAGAAATGTTAGAGCATTTGAGTATGTACTGTGAGAGGATAGAGTTAACAGCACTCTTGCAACAACAACAACAGTCTTGGCTTTGTTGCTGTTGACTCTTCCCTTTCACAGCACATACTCAAATGCTCTAATCATTCTAACAAAACCAACCTTACATAAACCTACCCCACCCTTTCTATCTTTCTCACTTTATTCTTACATTCACATTATTATACATTCACATTCTTAAAAAATATCATGTACTTTGCGTGATTAGAATAATTAAACTCACTACGTAAAATATTTCTGGTGTTTGTCGTATATGTTTATTGTGTTGATGAGTAAATAATTGGTACCATTGACCATCTTCTTACACTCCATTATTACACCTCCCTCGCTCATATCACAATCGACTTGATAATGGTCAAGGACCGAAACGTCGTTGTATCCTTATCTTCTGGTGTGTGCTTTAGTCTTCCTGGTGTATCCTATACATCTAAAGTGTTCCTGGTGTATCCTATACATCTAAAGTGTTCCTGGTGTATACTATACATCTAAAGTGTTCCTGGTGTATACTATACATCTAAAGTGTTCCTGGTGTATACTATACATCTAAAGTGTTCCTGGTGTATACTATACAACTAAAGTGTTCCTGGTGTATACTATACAGCTAAAGTGTTCCTGGTGTATCGAGGAGCCGGTCGGCTGAGCGGACAGCACGCTGGACTTGTGATCCTGTGGTCCTTGGTTCGATCCCAGGCGCCGGCCAGAAACAATGGGCAGAGTTTCTTTCACCCTATGCCCCTGTTACCTAGCAGTAAAATAGGTACCTGGGTGTTAGTCAGTTGTCACGGGCTGCTTCCTGGGGGTGGAGGCCTGGTCGAGGACCGGGCCGCGGGGACACTAAAAAAGACCCGAAATCATCTCAAGATCACCTCAAGATATACATCTAAAGTCTTCCTGGTGTATCCTATATATCTAACGTCTGCCTGAAGTATCCTATTCAGCTAAAGTGTTCCTAGTGTATCCTATACAGCTAAACTGTTCCTGGTGTATCCTATACATCTAAAGTGTTCCTGGTGTATCATATACAGCTAAACTATTCCTGGTGTATCCTATACATCTAAAGTCTTCCTGGTGTATCCTATACATCTAAAGTCTTCCTGGTGTATCCTATACATCTAAAGTCTTCCTGGTGTATCCTATACAGCTAAAGTGTTATTGGTGTATCCTATACAGCTAAAGTGTTCTTGGTGTATCCTATACAGCTAAAGTGTTCCAGGAGTCCACTATAAGGCTCTCAGTGTTCCAGGAGTCCACTATAAGGCTCTCAGTGTTCCAGGAGTCCACTATAAGGCTCTCAGTGTTCCAGGAGTCCACTATAAGGCTCTCAGTGTTCCAGGAGTCCACTATAAGGCTCCCAGTGTTCCAGGAGTAAACTGGAAAACTGGAGTGTAGCAGGAACGTCTGACAGTCAATAATGTGAAGTGTACTTTAATATATACTACACTGTTCATAAGCCAGTTAAAAATAACATAATGAATAAGCACATTCATGAAAGAAAACCATGCTTATATACTGTTAAAAACGTGTATACTGGTAAGACCATATGTCTTGCATGAACAAACATACTGGTAAAACATATACATAAACAAACATATTGATAAAATCATACGTCTTGTATAAACATACATGCTGGTAAGACCATACATCTTGTATAAACATACATGCTGGTAAGATCATACATCTTGTATAAACATAGATATTTCTAAAACAAAGATTTATTTATTTATTTATTAATATGCACTGAATACAAGAAGGTACTTTGGGTTTATGAGAGTACAGAGCATTGATGTTTATACATTCTTGTAAGGCCACTAACACGCATGGCGTTTCGGGCAGTTTATCTTTTCCTTTTACAGGAATAATTAAATTGCTTCTCTTTTTATTCAAACAGAATAAACCGCTTTGTTAAATATTGTGTGCGATGCATGAGCAAAATTCTTAAGCTCACGACATACAACATGACAGTTGAGACGTGCGGCTGGTGGTGGACGCAGTAGGGAGCCGGCCAGCACTCTTCATCCTACTGTTGGAGGAGCAACACTCTACCCATTTCTTCGTGAGTCACTGCTGGAGGAGCAACATCCTACACCTTCGTAAACCACTGTTGGAGGAGCAACACTCTACCCTCTTCTTCGTGAGCCACTGCTGGAGGAGCAACATCCTACCCCTTCTTTGTGAACCACTGCTCGATGAGTTAGTCTCAGCCTCTGTCACGAACCACAGCATGTAATACGACACCGTTACATCCGTCAGCCCCAACGCTCTCACCAAGCCCAGTCTTCACAATTAAGGTAAGAATACAATAGTTACGATAACCTCTGGTGTCACATGCAGGCATTTCAATTGAGTTGTGTTGGCTGTTATTTTGCATTATGTAACTTCTTACACATATTGTTAAGAAGGAGCTCCGTCATTAACATAATAAGACACAGGTACGTCCTGTTAATGAAGAACAGCGCCTAGTAGCCACGTGCAAAGGGACTATGTGTCAATATTGTCACTGGCATACAACTCGCAGAGCGCCGATATTGTAATGGTCTGTGGTGATATGGTCCACACGAAGATCTTAGTTAAATATTGGAGTTGTTAGTAAAGGGTCATTGGGTCTCGCTAGTATAGATGGGTTCGTTCTCGGCTCACAATCGAGAATTCCGGGTTTGAGTCACGGACAAGGTAGATATGGTTGAGCATGTTTTCTATCAACAAATGTACCTTTTCACATAGCATTAAATAGGTCACCCACGAGTTAGTCAGCTTGTTGTAGGGTTGCATCCGATAGGGGAAGTAAATCGACCCTCTTGGGAAGACTTCGATATAAACCTAACATGAACTGTACGTATATAGTGGCTGTCTGTCCCCAGACACAATGAATTATGAATTAATTTAAGTGGAGGAAGGATCATATATATATATATATATATATATATATATATATATATATATATATATATATATATATATATATATATGTATATATATATGTATATATATATATATATATATATATATATATATATATATATATATATATATATATATATATATATATATATATATATATATATATACATATATATATATATATATATATATATATATATATATATATATATATATGTATATATATATATATATATTAGTATATTTTGGTAGCAGTCTTTCCTGTAGACATATATTATTAAATATGACCGAAAAAGTAAGATTAATAATTCTAACACGAATTTTCTCAATCTTTCGTACATTTCTTTTCACTGTTGGAGGTAAATCAAAAATCAATTCTCCAAAATTCATTTTTATTTCTAGTCTGACGCGACACGAGCGCGTTTCGTAAAACTTATTACATTTTCAAAGACTTTAGTTTACAAATACACAACTGAATAGAACTTACACATCTCCTGGTTTCGTTTATATCTACATTTGAGTGAGGTGGATGGGGTGAGGTGGCATTAATAGGGTATTAATTTCATCAACACAAGACAGAACAAGAGGTGGCATTAATAGGGTATTAATTTCATCAACACAAGACAGAACACGAAACAATGGGTATTGAAATGGAAGTGATTGTAGAAAGCCTATTGGTCCATATTTCTTGATGCTTCTATATTGGAGCGGAGTCTTGAGGTGGGTAGAATGTAGTTGTGCATTAATTGGCTGTTGATTGCTGGTGTTGACTTCTTAATATGTAGTGCCTCGCAAACGTCAAGCCGCCTGCTATCGCTGTAGCTATCGATGATTTCTGTGTTGTTTACTAGGATTTCTCTGGCGATGGTTTGGTTGTGGGAAGAGATTATATGTTCCTTAATGGAGCCCTGTTGTTTATGCATCGTTAAACGCCTAGACAGAGATGTTGTTGTCTTGCCTATATACTGGGTTTTTTGGAGTTTACAGTCCCCAAGTGGGCATTTGAAGGCATAGACGACGTTGGTCTTTTTTAAAGCGTTCTGCTTTGTGTCTGGAGAGTTTCTCATGAGTAGGCTGGCCGTTTTTCTGGTTTTATAGTAAATCGTCAGTTGTATCCTCTGATTTTTGTCTGTAGGGATAACGTTTCTATTAACAATATCTTTCAGGACCCTTTCCTCTGTTTTATGAGCTGTGGAAAAGAAGTTCCTGTAAAATAGTCTAATAGTGGGTATAGGTGTTGTGTTAGTTGTCTCTTCAGAGGTTGCATGGCGTTTCACTTTCCTTCTTATGATGTCTTCGACGAAACCATTGGAGAAGCCGTTGTTGACTAGGACCTGCCTTACCCTACAGAGTTCTTCGTCGACTTGCTTCCATTCTGAGCTGTGGCTTAGAGCACGGTCGACATATGCGTTAACAACACTCCTCTTGTACCTGTCTGGGCAGTCGCTGTTGGCATTTAGGCACATTCCTATGTTCGTTTCCTTAGTGTAGACTGCAGTGTGGAAACCTCCGCTCTTTTCCATGACTGTTACATCTAGAAAGGGCAGCTTCCCATCCTTTTCCATCTCGTAAGTGAAACGCAGCACGGAACTCTGCTCAAATGCCTCCTTCAGCTCCTGCAAATGTCTGACATCAGGTACCTGTGTAAAAATGTCGTCAACATACCTGCAGTATATGGCCGGTTTCAAGTTCATGTCGACTAAGACTTTTTGCTCGATGGTACCCATGTAGAAGTTTGCAAACAGGACACCTAGGGGAGAACCCATGGCGACCCCATCTACTTGCTTATACATGTGCCCATCCGGGCTCAAGAAGGGTGCCTCTTTAGTACAAGCTTGGAGTAGTTTCCTTAGGATTTTTTCGGGTATGTGAAGAGGAGTACAGGCTGGATCACGATACACTCTGTCGGCTATCATCCCGATTGTCTTGTCCACAGGTACGTTGGTAAACAGCGATTCTACGTCCAACGAGGCTCTTATCCCTGTGGCCCGTGTGCCCCGCAGTAAGTCAACAAATTCCTTTGGAGACTTCAGGCTGAAGGCGCAAGGAACATAAGGAGTCAGCAGGCCGTTGAGTCGCTTCGCCAGTCTGTACGTGGGTGTGGGTATCTGGCTAATGATTGGCCGAAGTGGGTTTCCAGGCTTGTGTGTCTTGACATTTCCATACGCATATCCAGGTTTATATTCCCCAATGATCTTTGGCAGGTGGAGTCTACTTACCCTAGACTAGAATTTATACCACTATCCAGTGTCACATGAGCTGTGCGAACTGGCTAGGTAACAGACACTTGAAGAAAACCCAGACATAATAGCATTCACAGAAACAAAGCTAACGAGAACCATAACAAATGCAGTGTTTCCACAGGACTACTTTGTAGAGAGGAAAGAGAGAGAAGGTAGAGGAGGAGGTGGAGTAGCTCTGGTGATAATAAAAGGCTGGAGTTTTGAAGAGATGGTTATTCAGGGCTGTGAAGATTTCAGTAACTACATGACAGGTACCATAGCAATTGGTGGACAAAAAATTACAGAAGTAATCATATATAACCCCCCAACATACGATAGAAGACCCAGACAGAAATATGATAAAAACAACATGGCCACCATCAATATAATAGAGAGAGCAGCTCTGTAGCTAGCAGGAACGGATCCAGACTACTAATCATAGGA
>NW_025561008.1:0-15474 GCF_020424385.1 Procambarus clarkii | reverse complement strand
GGGTTTGGGCAAACTGTGACCCATCGTCGCTCTCAGTAATTGGCATATTTTCGGAATAAAATTCGTAATTTCAAACTGCGAATACGTGCAAAGAGCCAGAATTTGACTCCAAATTTTGGCTCAAGCGTCGAATTTGGGACGTTTGGGATTTTTTGAAAGCTGCAGGGATGGTTTGGGCAAAATTGTGATCCATCGCTGCTTTCAGTAATTTACATATTTTCGTTATAAAAATTGGTAATTTCAAAATGCGAATATGCGCAGTGAACCAGAATTTGGCTCCAAAATATGGCTCAAGGATCGAATTTGGGATCTTTGGGATATTCTGAAAACTGCAGGTGGGGGGGGGGGAGCAAAAATGTGACTAATCGCCGCTTTCAGTATATGGCATATTTTCGGTATAAGAAGTCGTAATTTCAAACTGCGAATACTTGCAGAGAGCCAGAATTTGGCTCCAAAATATGGCTCAAGGGTTGAAATTTTGATGTTTAGGACATTTTGAAAACTGCAAGGGGGATTGGGCAAAATGTGACCCAACGCCGCTCACAGTAATTGGCATATTTTCGGTATAAAAAGTCGTAATTTCAAACTGCGAATACGTACAGAGAGCCAGAATTTGGGTCCAAAATATGGCTCAAGCGTCGAATTTGGGATTTTTTGGATATTTTAAAAACTGCAGGGTGGGTTTGGGCAAAATGTGGCCCATCGCTGCTCTTAGTAATTGGCATATTTTCGGTATAAAATTCCTAATTTAAAACTGCGAATACGTACAGAGAGCGAGAATTTGGCTCCAAAATATGGCTCAAGCGTCGAATTTGCGATGTTTGGTATACCATGAAAACTGAAGGGGGAGGGGGGCAAAATGTGACCCATCGCTGCTCTTAAAATTTTCATATTTTCTGTATAAAAAATCGTAATTTCGAAAGGCGAATACGTATAGAGAGCCAGAATTTGGCTCCAAAATATGGCTCAAGCGTCAAATTTGGGATGTTTGGGATGCTACGAAAACTGCAGGAAGGGTTTAGGCAAAATGTGATCCATTGCTGCTTTCTGTATTTCGCATATTTTCGGTATAAAGTTCGTAATTTCAAACTGCGAATACGTGCAGAGAGCCAGAATTTGGCTCCAAAATATGGCTCAAGTGTCGAAATTGGGATGTTTGGGATATTTTGAAAAATGCAGGGGGGGGGGGGGCAAAATGTGACCCATCGCCGCTCTCAGTAATTGGCATATTTTCAGTGTAGAAAGTCGTAATTTCAAACGGCGAATACGTGCAGAGAGCCAGAATTTGGCTCCAAAATATGGCTCAAGGGTCGAATTTGGGATGTTTCTAAAATTTTTAAAACTGCAGGGGGGTTTTGGCAAAATGTGACTCATCGCCGCTCCCAGTAATTGGCATATATTCGGTATAAAAAGTCGTAACTTCAAACTACGAATACGTGCAGAGAGCTAGAATTTGGTCCAAAATATTGCTCAAGCGTCGAATTTGGGATGTTTAGGACATTTTGAAAACTTCAGGGAGGGGTTGGACAAAATGTGACTCATCGCCGCGTTCAGTAGTTGGCATATTTTCGGTATATAAATTCATATTTTCAAACTGTGAATACGTGCAGAGAGCAAGAATTTGGCTCCAAGAAATGGCTCAAGGATCAAATTTGGGATGTTTGGGATAATTTGAAAACTGAATGGGGGGTTTGGGAAAAATGTGACCAATCGCTGCTTTCAGTATTTGGCATATTTTCGGTACAAAAAGTCGTAATTTCAAAATGCGAATTCGTGCAGAGAGCCCGAATTTGGCTCCAAAATGTGGCTCAAACGTCGAATTTGGGATGTTTAGGATATTTTCAAAACTGCAGGGTGGGTTTGGGCAAACTGTGACCCATCGTCGCTCTCAGTAATTGGCATATTTTCGGAATAAAATTCGTAATTTCAAACTGCGAATACGTGCAGAGAGCCAGAATTTGGCTCCAAATTTTGGCTCAAGCGTCGAATTTGGGACGTTTGTGATATTTTGAGAACTGCAGGGAGGGTTTGGGCAAAATGTGATCCATCGCTGTTTTCAGTAACTGGCATATTTTCGGTATAAAAAGTCGTATCTTCAAATTGCGAATACGTGCAGATAGCCAGAATTTGGCTCCAAAATATGACTCAAGTTTCGAATGTGGGATGTTTAGGATATTTTGAAAACGGAAGGGGGGGTTTGGGCAAAATGTGACCCATCGCTGATCTCAGTAATTGGCATATTTTCGGTATAAAGTTCGTAATTTCAAACTGCGAATACGTGGACAGAGCTAGAATTTGGTTCCAAAATATGGCTCAAGCGTCGAATTTGGAATGTTTGGGATATTTTGAAAACTGCAGAGGGGTTTGGGCAAAATGTGACCCCATCGCCGCTCACAGTAATTGGCATTTTCGGTATAAAAAGTCGTAATTTCAAACTGCGAGTACCTACAGAGAGCCAGCGTTCGGGTCCAAAATATGGCTCAGGCATCGAATTTTGGAAGTTTGGGATATTTTAAAAACTGCAGGGTGGGTTTGGGCAAAATGTGACCCATCGCTGCTCTCAGTAATTGGCATATTTTCGGTATAAATTCTTAATTTCAAACTGCGAATACGTGCTGGGAGCCAGAATTTGTCTCCAAAATATGGCTCACGCGTCGAATTTGGGATGTTTGGGATACTATGAAAACTGTAAGGGAGGGGGGGGGGGCAAAATGTGACCCATCGCAGCTCTCAGAAATTTGCATATTTGCGGTATAAAAAGGCGCAATTTCAAACGGCGAATACGTGCAGAGAGCCAGAATTTGGCTCCAAGATATGGCTCAAGTGTCGAATTTGGAATGTTTCGGATATTTTCAAAACTGCGGGGTGGGTTTGGGCAAAATGTGACTCATCGCCGCTTTCAGTAATTGGCATATTTTCTGTACAAAAAGTCCTAATTCCAAACTGCGATTACGTGCAGAGAGCCAGAATTTGGCTCCAAAATATGGTTAAAGCGTCGAATTTGGGATGTTTCTAATATTTTGAAAACTGCAGGGGGGTTTTGGCAAAATGTGACTCATCGCCGCTCCCAGTTTTTGGATATTTTGAAATCTGCAGGGGTGTTTGGGCAAAATGTGACCCATCGCCGCTCTCAGTAATTGCCATATTTTCGGTATAAAAAGTCGTAATTTCAAACTGCAAATACGTGCATAGAGCGAGAATTTGGCTCCAAAACATGGCTCAAGGGTCGAATTTGGGATGTTTGGGATATTTTGAAATCTGCAGGGGTGTTTGGGCAAAATGTGACCCATCGCCGCTCTTAGTAATTGCCATATTTTCGGTATAAAAAGTCGTAATTTCAAACTGCAAATACGTGCAGAGAGCCAGAAATTTGGCTGCATAATGTGGCTGAAGCGTCGAAATTGGGATGTTCAGGATATTTTCTAAACTGCAGAGTGGGTTTGGGCCAACTGTGACCCATCGTCGCTCTCAGTAATTGGCATATTTTCGGAATAAAATTCGTAATTTCAATCTGCGAATACGTGCAGGGAGCCAGAATTTGACTCCAAATTTTGGCTCAAGCGTCGAATTTGGGACGTTTGGGATTTTTTGAAAACTGCAGGGATGGTTTGGGCAAAATTGTGATCCATCGCCGCTTTCAGTAATTGACATATTTTCGTTATAAAAATTGGTAATTTCAAAATGCGAATATGCGCAGTGAACCAGAATTTGGCTCCAAAATATGGCTCAAGGATCGAATTTGGGATCTTTGGGATATTCTGAAAACTGCAGGTGGGGGGGGGGGGGGGGGTTTTGGGCAAAATGTGACTAATCGCCGCTTTCAGTATATGGCATATTTTCGGTATAAGAAGTCGTAATTTCAAACTGCGAATACTTGCAGAGAGCCAGAATTTGGCTCCAAAATATGGCTCAAGGGTCGAAATTGGGATGTTTAGGACATTTTGAAAACTGCAAGGGGGATTGGGCAAAATGTGACCCATCGCCGCTCACAGTAATTGGCATATTTTCGGTATAAAAAGTCGTAATTTCAAACTGCGAATACGTACAGAGAGCCAGAATTTGGGTCCAAAATATGGCTCAAGCGTCGAATTTGGGATTTTTTGGATATTTTAAAAACTGCAGGGTGGGTTTGGGCAAAATGTGGCCCATCGCTGCTCTTAGTAATTGGCATATTTTCGGTATAAAATTCCTAATTTCAAACTGCGAATACGTGCAGAGAGCGAGAATTTGGCTCCAAAATATGGCTCAAGCGTCGAATTTGCGATGTTTGGTATACCATGAAAACTGCAGGGGGAGGGGGGCAAAATGTGACCCATCGCTGCTCTTAAAATTTTCAAATTTTCGGTATAAAAAGTCGTAATTTCGAAAGGCGAATACGTATAGAGAGCCAGAATTTGGCTCCAAAATATGGCTCAAGCGTCAAATTTGGGATGTTTGGGATGCTACGAAAACTGCAGGAAGGGTTTGGGCAAAATGTGATCCATTGCTGCTTTCAGTATTTCGCATATTTTCGGTATAAAGTTCGTAATTTCAAACTGCGAATACGTGCAGAGAGCCAGAATTTGGCTCCAAAATATGGCTCAAGTGTCGAATTTGGGATGTTTGGGATATTTTGAAAAATGCAGGGGGGGGGGGGCAAAATGTGACCCATCGCCGCTCTCAGTAATTGGCATATTTTCAGTGTAGAAAGTCGTAATTTCAAACGGCGAATACGTGCAGAGAGCCTGAATTTGGCTCCAAAATATGGCTCAAGGGTCGAATTTGGGATGTTTGTTAAATTTTGAAAACTGCAGGGGGGTTTCGGCAAAATGTGACCCATCGCCGCTCTCAGTAATTGGCATATTTTCAGTGTAGAAAGTCGTAATTTCAAACGGCGAATACGTGCAGAGAGCCAGAATTTACCTCCTACATATGGGTTCAAGCGTCGAATTTTGGATGTTTGGGCTAATTTGAAAACTGCAGGAAGGGTTTGGACAAAATGTGATCCATCGCCGCTTTCTGTAATTCCATTTTTTCCGTATAAAAAGACGTAATTTTAAAGGGCGAATACATGCAGAGAGCCAGAATTTGGCTACAAAATATGGCTCAAAGTTCGAATTTGGGATGTTTGGGATATTTTGAAAACTGCATTGAGAGGTTGGGCTAAATGTGATCCATCGCCGCTCTCAGTAATTGGCATATTTTCGGTATAAAAAGACGTAATTTCAAACTGCGAATACGTGCAGAGAGCTAGAATTTGGCTCCCAAAAATGGCTCAAGCGTCAAATTTGGAATGTTTGGGATACTTTGAAAACTGCAAGGAGGGTTTGGGCAAAATGTGATCCTTCGCCGCTTTCAGTAACTGGCATATTTTCGTTAAAAAAAGTCGTAATTTCAAACTGCGAATACGTGCAGATAGCCCGACTTTGGCTCCAAAATATGGCTCAAGGGTCGAATTTGGGATGTTTGGGATATTTTGAAAACTGTAGAGGGGGTTTGGGCAAAATGTGACCCATCGCCCTTCTTAGTAATTGGCATATTTTCGGTATAAAATGTCTTAATTTCAAACTGCAAATACGTGCAAAGAGAGACAATTTGGCTCTAAAAAATGGCTCGAGCGACCAATTTGGGATGTTTGTTATATTTTGAAAACTGCAAAGGGTGTTTGGGCAAAATGTGACCCATCGCTGCTCTCAGAAATTTGCATTTTTTTTTTATAAAAAGTCGTAATTTCAAATAGCGATATCTTGCAGAGAGCCGGAATTTGCCTCCAAAATATGGCTCATGCGTCGAATTTGGGATGTATGGGATATTTTGAAAACTGCAGTTAGGGTTGGGCAAAATGTGATCCATCGCCGCTTTCAATAAGTGGCATATTTTCGGTATAAAAAGTCGTAATTTCAAACTGCGAATACGTGCAGAGAGCCAAAATTTGGCTCAAAAATATGGCACAAGCTTCGAATTTGGGATGCTTGGAATATTTTGAAAACTGCAGGGAGTGTTTGGGCAAAATATGACCCATCGCTGCTCTCAGTAATTGGCATATACTCGGTATAAAAATTCGTAATTTTAAACTGCGAATACGTGCAGAGAGCCAGAATTTGGCTCCAAAATATGGCTCAACCTTTGAATTTTGGACGTTTAGGTTTGTTTTCAAAACTACAGGGAGGGTTTGGGCAAAATGTGATCCTTCGCTGCTTTCAGTAATTGACATTTTTACCTAAAAAAAGTCGTAATTTTATACAGCGAATACATGCAGAGAGCCAGAATTTGGCACCAAAATATGGCTCAAGGGTCGAATTTGGGATTTTTTTGGATATTTTGTAAACTGCAGGGGGGGTTAGGCAAAATGTGACCCATAGATGCTCTCAGTAATTGGCATATTTCGGTATAAAAAGTCTAATTATAAACTGCGAATACGTGCAGAGAGCCAGAATTTGGCTCCAAAATATGGCTCAAACGTCGAATTTTGGGATGTTTTGGATATTTTTAAAACTGCATGGAGGGGTTGGGTCAAAATGTGATCCATCGCCGCTTTCAGTAATTTGCATATTTTCGGTATAAAAAGCCGTAATTTTAAACTGCGAATACGAGCATAAACACAGAATTTGGCTCCAAAATATGGCTCAAGGGTCGAATTTGGGATTTTTGTTAAATTTTGAAAACTGCAGAGAGGATTATGCAAAATGTGACCCATCGCCGCTCTCAGTAATTGGCATATTTTCGGTGTAGAAAGTCGTAATTTCAAACTGCAAATACGTGCAGAGAGCCAGAATTTGGCTCCAAAATATGGCTCAAGGGTCGAATTTGGGATGCTTTTGATATTTTGAAAACTGCAAGGAGGGTTTTGGAAAAATGTGATCCATCGCTGTTTTCAGTATTTGGCATATTTTCGGTATAAAATGTCGTAATTTCAAACTGCGAATACGTGCAGGGAGCCAGAATTTGATTTCAAATTTTGGCTCAGGCGTCGAATTTGGAACGTTTGGGATTTTTTGAAAACTGCAGGGATGGTTTGGGCAAAATTGTGATCCATCGCCGCTTTCAGTAATTGACATATTTTCGTTATAAAAATTCGTAATTTTAAAATGCGAATACGCGCAGTGAGCCAGAATTTGGCTACAAAATATGTCTCAAGGGTCGAATTTGAGATGTTTGGGATATTCTGAAAACTGCAGGTGGCGGGGGGGGGGGGGGGGGGGGAGTTTGGGCAAAATGTGACTAATCGCTGCTTTCAGTATTTGGCATATTTTCGGTATAAGAACTCGTAATTTCAAACTGCGAATACTTGCAGAGAGCCAGAATTTGGCTCCAAAATATGGCTCAAGGGTCGAAATTGGGATGTTTATGACATTTTGAAAACTGCAGGGGGGTTTGGGCAAAATGTGACCCATCGCCGCTCACATTAATTGGCATATTTTCGGTATAAAAAGTGGTAGTTTCAAACTGCGAATACGTACAGAGAGCCAGAATTTTTGTCCAAAATATGGCTCAAGCGTCGAATTTGAGATTTTTTGGATATTTTAAAAACTGCAGGATGGGTTTGGGCAAAATGTGACCCATCGCTGCTCTCAGTAATTGGCATATTTTCGGTATAAAATTCTTTATTTCAAACTGCGAATACGTGCAGAGAGAGAGAATTTGGCTCCAAAATATGGCTGAAGCGTCGAATTTGGGTTGTTTGGTATACCATGAAAACTGCATGGGGGGGGGGGGGGGGCAAAATGTGACCCATCGCCGCTTTCAGTATTTGGCATATGTTCGGTATAAAAAGTCGTAATTTCAAACTGCGAATACGTGCTGAGAGCCAGAATTTGGCTCCAAAATATAGCTCAAGCGTCGAATTTGGAATGTTTCGGATATTTTCAAAACTGCACGGTGGGTTTGGGGAAAATGTGACCCATCGCCGCTCACAGTAATTGGAATATTTTCTTTATAAAGTTCGTAATTTCAAACTGCGAATACATGCACAGAGCCAGAATTTGGCTCCAAAATATGGCTCACGCGTCGAATTTGGGATGTTTGACATACTATAAAAACTGCAGGGGGGGGGGGGGGAAGCGAAATGTGACCCATCGCTGCTCTCAGTAATTGGCATATTTTCGGTAAAAAGTTCGTAATTTCAAACTGCGAATACGTGCACAGAGTCAGAAATTGGCTCCAAAATACGGCTCAAGCGTTGAATTTGGGATGTTTGGGATATTTTGAAAACTGAAGGGAGGGTTTGAGCAAAATGTGAGCCATCGCCGCTTTCAGTAATTGGCATATTTTCGGTATAAAAAGACGTAATTTCAAACAGCGAATACGTGCAGAGAGCCAGAATTTGGCTCCAAACTATGGCTCAAGCGTTGAATTTGGGATGTTTGGGATATTTTCAAAACTGCAGGTTGGGTGTGGGCAAAATGTGACCCATCGTAGCTCTCAGTAATTGGCATATTTTCGATATAAAAAGCCGTAATTTAAAACTGCGAATACGTGCAGAGAGCGAGAATTTGACTCCAAAATATAGCTCAAGCGTCTAATTTGGGATGTTTGCGATACTTTGAAAACTGCAGGGAGGGTTTGGGCATAATTTGACCCATCGCCGCTCTCAGTAATTGGCATATTTTCGGTATAAAAAGTCGTAATTTCAAACTGCGAATACGTGCAGAGAGCCAGAATTTTGCCCCAAAATATGGCTCAAGCGTCTAATTTGGGATGTTTGGGATATAAGAACATAAGAACATAAGAACAAAGGTAACTGCAGAAGGCCTATTGGCCCATACGAGGCAGCTCCTATTCTATAACCACCCAATCCCACTCATATACTTGTCCAACCCGCGCTTGAAACAATCGAGGGACACCACCTCCACCACGTTACGCGGCAATTGGTTCCACAAATCAACAACCCTGTTACTGAACCAGTATTTACCCAAGCCTTTCCTAAATCTAAACTTATCCAATTTATACCCATTGTTTCGTGTTCTGTCTTGTGTTGATATCTTTAATACCCTATTAATATCCCCCCTGTTATGTCCATTCATCCACTTGTAAACCTCTATCATGTCACCCCTAACTCTTCGCCTTTCCAGTGAATGCAACTTAAGCTTTGTTAATCTTTCTTCATATGAAAGATTTCTAATTTGGGGAATTAACTTAGTAATCCTACGTTGGACACGTTCAAGTGAATTTATATCCATTCTATAATACGGCGACCAAAACTGAACTGCATAATCTAAATGGGGCCTAACCAGAGCAAGATATAGCTTAAGAACCACACCAGGTGTCTTGTTACTATTGCTTCGATTAATAAATCCCAGTGTCCTATTCGCCTTATTACGAACATTCATGCATTGATCCTTTTGTTTTAAATTCTTACTAATCATAACTCCCAGATCCCTTTCGCAATCCGACTTCGCAATCTCAACACCATCTAGCTCGTATCTTGTAACTCTATCATCATTACCTAGCCTCAGAACTTTACATTTATCAGCATTAAACTGCATTTGCCAATCTATCACTTCGGGTTGATCTGGGTAGGGTTTTGAAGTGGTCAAGGGATTGGCAGATGCAGTTTGGTGCTGATGGGTGTGAGGTTCTGAGGTTGGGTAATGATGATGGTTGCAGGATACGAGCTAGATGGTGTTGTGATTGCGAAGTCGGATTGCGAAAGGGATCTGGGAGTTATGATTAGTAAGAATTTAAAACAAAAGGATCAATGCATAAATGTTCGTAATAAGGCAAATCGGACACTTGGATTTATTAATCGCAGCGTTAGTAACAAGACACCTGGTGTGGTTCTCAAGCTATATCTTGCTCTAGTTAGGCCCCATTTAGATTATGCAGTTCAGTTTTGGTCGCCATATTATAGAATGGATATAAATTCACTTGAACGTGTCCAGCGTAGGATGACTAAGTTAATTCCCCAAATTAGAAATCTTTCATATGAAGAAAGATTAACAAAGCTTAAGTTGCATTCACTGGAAAGGCGAAGAGTTAGGGGTGACATGATAGAGGTTTACAAGTGGATGAATGGACATAACCGGGGGGATATTAATAGGGTATTAAAAGTATCAACACAGGACAGAACACGAAACAATGGGTATAAATTGGATAAGTTTAGATTTAGGAAAGACTTGGGTAAATACTGGTTCAGTAACAGGGTTGTTGATTTGTGGAACCAATTGCCGCGTAACATTGTGGAGGTGGGGTCCCTCGATTGTTTCAAGCACGGGTTGGACAAGTATATGAGTGGGATTGGGGGGTTATAGAATAGGAGCTGCCTCGTATGGGCCAATAGGCCTTCTGCAGTTGCCTTTGTTCTTATGTTCTTCTTAATCCTTTGACCATTTCAAAACCCTATCTAGATCAACTTGAAGTGATAGTGAGTCCTCCTCCGAATTAATTTCCCTACCGATTTTCGTATCATCGGCAAATTTGCTACTCAAACCTGAATCTAAATCATTTATATATATTATAAACAACAGAGGTCCCAGGACAGAGCCTTGAGGCACTCCACTTACAACATTTTCCCACTCTGACTTGATTCCATTTATACTAACTCTCTGTTTCCTTTGGTATAGCCATGCCCTAATCCAGCTTAATACAGCACCCCCAGTACCATGAGACTCTATTTTTTTAATCAGTCTTTCATGTGGCACTGTATCAAAAGCTTTGCTAAAGTCAAGGTATACAACATCGCAATCCTTACCACTATCAACTGCCTCAACAATGCTAGAATAAAAAGATAACAAATTTGTTAAACATGAACGGCCATTTATAAAACCATGTTGCGACTCAATTATTAATTTATGTTTTTCAAGATGAAGACGAATTTTATTTGCTATTATAGATTCGAGTAACTTTCCCACAATAGACGTTAGGCTAATTGGTCGATAGTTAGACGCAAGTGATCTATCTCCTTTCTTAAAAACTGGTATCACATTAGCAACTTTCCAAAACTCTGGCACTCTGCCTGACTCTATTGATTTATTAAATATGGTTGACAGTGGGTCACAAAGCTCCTCTTTGCATTCTTTAAGCACCCTAGCAAACACTTCATCCGGCCCTGGGGATTTGTTTGGTTTGAGTTTTACTATTTGTTTAAGAACATCCTCCCTGGTAACTGCTAAACTCGTCAACCTGTCCTCGTCCCCACCCACATAGACTTGTTCGGCTGAAGGCATATTGTTAAGTTCCTCTTTAGTAAATACAGATACAAAATATTTATTAAAAATACTACTCATCTCTTCATCACTATCTGTTATTTGACCTGTCTCAGTTTTTAATGGACCTATCCTTTCCCTAGTCTTAGTACGATATAACTGAAAAAACCCTTTAGGATTTGTCTTTGCTTGCCCTGCTATGCGAACTTCATAGTTTCTTTTTGCTTTCCTTATCTCTTTTTTAACATTTCTAACCAGTTGTACGAATTCCTGTTCTAAAGTGACCTCCCCATTTTTAATCCTTTTGTACCAAGCTCTCTTTTTACCTATAAGGTTCTTCAAATTCTTTGTTATCCACTTTGGGTCATTAGTATACGATCTATTCAATTTGTATGGTATACTACGTTCCTGTGCTTTGTTTAGAATATTCTTAAATAAGTTATATATTGAATCCACATCGAAATCCCCATTTAAGTCACCTATCGCTGGGTTCATGTCTCGCTCCAAGACCGGCCCACACCCCATACCCAAGCCTTTCCAATCAATTTGACCCAAAAAATTTCTTAGGCTATTAAAATCAGCTTTTCGAAAATCTGGCACTTTAACAGAATTTTCTCCTACTGGTCTATTCCATTCTATGCTAAATCTGATTTCTTTGTGATCACTGCTCCCTAGCTCACTCCCTATTTCGATGTCATTAATTTGCGTTTCCCTGTTAGTTAACACTAAATCTAAAATATTATTTTCCCGTGTTGGTTCCTTAATGTGTTGCGTAAGAAAGCAATCGTCAATTAATTCTAGAAAATCTTCTGCTTCACTATTCCCTGTTTTGTTCAACCAGTTTATTCCGCTAAAATTAAAGTCACCCATGACATAAATACTGTTAGATCTAGATGCTCTAGATATTTCATCCCATAGATGTTTTGCTTCCATTCTGTCTAAATTTGGTGGCCTATATATTACTCCTATTATAATATTATTAGCTTTTTCGTTTAATTCAATCCAAATAGTTTCTGTGTGTGGCTCTGTTTTGATTCCCTCTTTGAGACTACATTTCAAATTGTCCCTAACATATATGGCTACAATATTTCATATTGGGAAAACCAATATGAAATGGTTTCATATTGCCAATATTATGTTTTCCCAATATTTCATATTGGGAAAACTGCAGTGGATTTTGGGCAAAATGTGACTCATCGCCGTTTTCAGTAATTGGCATATTTTCGGTATAAAAAGACGTAATTTCAAACTGCGAATACGTGCAGAGAGCCTGAATTTGGCTCCAAAATATGGCTCAAGGGTCGAATTTGGGATGTTTGAGATATTTTGAAAACTGCTGGGAGGGTTTGGGCAAAATGTGACCCATCGCCGCTCTCAGTAATTGGCATATTTTCGGTATAAAAAGTCGTAATTTCAAACTAGAGGGGGGGGGGGGCAAAATGTGACCCATCGCCGCTCTCAGTAATTAACATATTTTCGGTATAAAATGTCGTAATTTCAAACTGCGAACACGTGCAGAGAGCCAAAATTTGGCTCCAAAATATGGCTAAAGCGTCGAATTTGGGATGTTTAGGATATTTTAAAAACAACAGGGAGGGTTTAGGCAAAATGAAAAACATAAATTAATAATTGAGTCGCAACATGGTTTTATAAATGGCCGTTCATGTTTAACAAATTTGTTATCTTTTTATTCTAGCATTGTTGAGGCAGTTGATAGTGGTAAGGATTGCGATGTTGTATACCTTGACTTTAGCAAAGCTTTTGATACAGTGCCACATGAAAGACTGATTAAAAAAATAGAGTCTCATGGTATTGGGGACGCTATATTAAGCTGGATTAGGGCATGGCTATACCAAAGGAAACAGAGAGTTAGTATAAATGGAATCAAGTCAGAGTGGGAAAATGTTGTAAGTGGAGTGCCTCAAGGCTCTGTCCTGGGACCTCTGTTGTTTATAATATATATAAATGATTTAGATTCAGGTTTGAGTAGCAACATTTGCAAATTTGCCGATGATACGAAAATCGGTAGGGAAATTAATTCGGAGGAGGACTCACTATCACTTCAAGTTGATCTAGATAGGGTTTTGAAATGGTCAAAGGATTGGCAGATGCAGTTTAATGCTGATAAATGTAAAGTTCTGAGGTTAGGTAATGATGATAGAGTTACAAGATACGAGCTAGATGGTGTAAGAACATAAGAACATAAGAACAAAGGTAACTGCAGAAGGCCTATTGGCCCATACGAGGCAGCTCCTATTCTATAACCACCCAATCCCACTCATATACTTGTCCAACCCGTGCTTGAAACAATCGAGGGACCCCACCTCCACAATGTTACGCGGCAATTGGTTCCACAAATCAACAACCCTGTTACTGAACCAGTATTTACCCAAGTCTTTCCTAAATCTAAACTTATCCAATTTATATCCATTGTTTCGTGTTCTGTCCTGTGTTGATACTTTTAATACCCTATTAATATCCCCCCGGTTATGTCCATTCATCCACTTGTAAACCTCTATCATGTCACCCCTAACTCTTCGCCTTTCCAGTGAATGCAACTTAAGCTTTGTTAATCTTTCTTCATATGAAAGATTTCTAATTTGGGGAATTAACTTAGTCATCCTACGCTGGACACGTTCAAGTGAATTTATATCCATTCTATAATATGGCGACCAAAACTGAACTGCATAATCTAAATGGGGCCTAACTAGAGCAAGATATAGCTTGAGAACCACACCAGGTGTCTTGTTACTAACGCTGCGATTAATGAATCCAAGTGTCCGATTTGCCTTATTACGAACATTTATGCATTGATCCTTTTGTTTTAAATTCTTACTAATCATAACTCCCAGATCCCTTTCGCAATCCGACTTCGCAATCACAACACCATCTAGCTCGTATCTTGTAACTCTATCATCATTACCTAACCTCAGAACTTTACATTTATCAGCATTAAACTGCATCTGCCAATCCTTTGACCATTTCAAAACCCTATCTAGATCAACTTGAAGTGATAGTGAGTCCTCCTCCGAATTAATTTCCCTACCGATTTTCGTATCATCGGCAAATTTGCAAATGTTGCTACTCAAACCTGAATCTAAATCATTTATATATATTATAAACAACAGAGGTCCCAGGACAGAGCCTTGAGGCACTCCACTTACAACATTTTCCCACTCTGACTTGATTCCATTTATACTAACTCTCTGTTTCCTTTGGTATAGCCATGCCCTAATCCAGCTTAATATAGCACCCCCAATACCATGAGACTCTATCTTTTTAATCAGTCTTTCATGTGGCACTGTATCAAAAGCTTTGCTAAAGTCAAGGTATACAACATCGCAATCCTTACCACTATCAACTGCCTCAACAATGCTAGAATAAAAAGATAACAAATTTGTTAAACATGAACGGCCATTTATAAAACCATGTTGCGACTCAATTATTAATTTAGGTTTTGGCCAAAATGTGACCCATCTCTTCTCTCAGTATTTGGCATATTTTCGGTATAAAAAGTCGAAATTTCAAACTGCAAATACGTGCAGAGATCCAGAATTTGGCTCCAAAATATAGCTCAAGGGTCGAATTTGGGATGTTTGGAATATTTTGAGAACTACAGGGTTGTTTGGGCAAAATGTGACCCATCGCCGCTCTCAGTAATTGGCATATGTTCGGTATAAAAAGTCGTAATTTCAAACTGCAAACACGTGCCGAGAGCCAGAATTTGGCTCAAAAATATTGGTCATGCTTCGAATTTGGGATTGTTTGAATATTTTGAAAACTGCAGGAGGGGGGGGGGGAAGGTTTGGGCAAAAGGTGTCCCATCGCAGCTCTCAGTAATTAACATATTTTCGGTATAAAAAGTCGTAATTTCAATCTGCGAATACGTGCAGAAAGCCAGAATTTGGCTCCAAATCATGGTAAAAGCTTCAAATTTGGGATGTTTATGATATTTTGAAAACTGCAGGGGATTTTGAGCAAAACGTGACCCATCGCTACCTTCAGTAATTTGCATATTTTCGGTATAAAAAGGCATAAATTCAAACTGCAAATACGTGAAAAGAGCCAAAATTTGGCTCCAAAATATGGCTCACTTGTCGCACTTGGAATGTTTGGGATTTTTTGAAAACTGCAGGGGGCGGTGGCAAAAAGAAACCCATCGCAGCTCTCAGTAATTAGCATATTTTCAGTATAAAAAGTCGTAATATCAAATAGCGAATACCTGCAGAGAGCCAGAATTTGGTTTCAAAATATGGCTCAATCGTCGAATTTGGGATGTTTGGGATATTTTAAAAACTGCATTGGGTTTGGGCAAAATGTAACCCATCGTCGCTCTTAGTAATTGGCATAT
>NW_025561006.1:0-87631 GCF_020424385.1 Procambarus clarkii | reverse complement strand
TTCCCTCCTCCTCCTGCTCCTTCTCCTCCTCCTCCTTGCCCTCCTCCACCTTACCCTCCTCTTCCTTGCCATCCTCCTCCTTGCCCTCCTACTTCCACTGCTCCTCCTCCTTGCCCTCCTACTTCCACTGCTCCTCCTCCTTTCTTTTTGCCCTGCTCCTCCTCTGTGGGAACCGACCTGTGAGTTTTATATTTGTTTAATTTATATGAATTTATATTTACGTTAATTTATATACTTCGATAGCAATTTGTATAATGATAAGTGGACTGTATTTCTGCAATAATCTCACAAATCGATCCTCTACACATTAGGGGGGTTATTAAATTAATATATATGCAGCCAATCAAACTGCAGAATTACATACATTGAAAAGGTTCCTTATCTTATAGTACAGCAGGTTAGTCCACCAGGTATAACTAGGGTGTAGACACCAAATTATCCTCTTTGAGGTAGCTTCCATCACCCAGTAACTGGTGCACAAATCTTGCTCCTCGTCTTGACCTGTCAAAAGGGCGCTAGCTGTAAAGCCAGATACCTATATATGACAAGTTATATCAGAGAAAAGACTGTACATGGAACATGAAGACCTGGCTTAATTACGTTTAGTTTGAGGCTTCCACGTGATCTAACCTGTTCACCCTATATCCTGACATTAATGGCCATAAATGAATGATAAACGGGTTTCGGAAAGAACACTTAACTTGAATTGTAGACATCGTGTTGGAGATGGTACCTTTGGTTTCCATAACACTACGTCCAAGTAAAATTAACAGGAGCCGAATTTGCTCCCGTGTGAGCCTCTGGTCTCGTTATAAACATGGCTGTTTAAACACTCCATACTATTGACGTTACTGGCCGACATTGTCCAGAATGATAGGAGCCGAATTTGCTCCACACGTCTCGGAGGTGACACAACAATGGCTCCCTCCTTCCTCCCTGACGCCTGGCCTACTTTGTCCACATGTCAGAAAGTGATAGAAGGTCACATTTACTCTACTTTAATATTGATAATTAAGTTAATTTATATAAGATGTTTTTATGATGGTAAAGTCCAAAGACTTATGTATTTAAGAACAATTCCCCAGCAGAATAGCTGGTGAATTATATAGTATGTGGTGATGATATCCCGTTTTCTATAGACGGTAATTCCACTACAAGTTACGTTTTCTATGGGTAACTTGTTTATACAACACAGCTATTATCTGTATGATTATTAAATGGTGTCGGATTTTCCGACATAATTCCCCAGGGGGCTGCTCACGGGTCGAAGTCCTATTTAGAACAGACGAACACCGATACTCCTCCTTCGAATTATTAGATTAATTTGATGTTAGTAGTTAGTATCACACATTTATGCGTCTGTTCGTACAGGACGGATGTCCCGTACTAGAGTTGTAGGGGTTAGAAGTCTAATGCGATTTCATTTCCCTGTCAACTCTTGAAAGGCTAATATTCAAGCCTAATTACATATTATTTAACCCAGAAGACTGAATGTGATCAAGTACTACAGTCAAGTATGATTCAGGGACTGCAGTGAGATCAGTGACATTAGATATAACTTGAAGTTTCTTCAGGTAACTGGTCACTGATATATAAACACTGAGGCCCATGGAATACATCTTGATTAAATAATAAATGTATCAAATCAGTCATCAGATTTATTGGGGTTTTAATTTAGTTAATTGATTCAGAAGATTGAATAGCTCATCATTAAAGTAAAGTATGGTTCTGAGACTGCAGTGGGTTCAGTGACATTGGTCGCAGTGACTTGTAGCTGTTTTAGGCTACTGTTCACTGATTTGCCACTGAGGCCTCATGAACTCATCTCCAGCTTTAAATGATGATACTAACATCAACCTCTGTTGGTATAGTCAGCTGTAATCTCCTTAGTATAATGCTACTGGAGAAATATAATCAGCTGACAAATTTAGATTTCTATTGGTATTGTTTATCTTCAGGCATAGGTCTCCTCAGGCTTGATACTGGGCCTGAGAGTAATTTACCTCCTGCAGAGTTTAACATGGTTATGCCCTGATATTTAGTAGGGCTACCAATGAATTGATGGTAGTAGTCTGTCCCCACAAGGACAGCCATTTGGCATTTGATTTGCTCAAATTTACCTGCAGCTGCTTGATAATAGCTTTCCAGGTCAGCATAATCAACTGTTGATTGTTGTGACAAATCTTCACTTTCTTGATCTGTCTTGTTAAGTGGCCTTTAAGACCTGCAAGGGTTCTTTTCATTCTCCCTGCATTATCCATACTGGCTAGTTGGTAAAGCCTTGTGGGACTTGTACTTGGGCTGCTCATAATACTGAACAAACACTGATGGTAGCCTAGGGTCAAATTCTGCACTCACTAGGCAATAATCCTACCTCTACTAGAGGTTAGCACTTAAAATTAATACACATTATATATATACAATCATACACACTAATGATTTGAGTGATAAACCAGTGTCACTGGAAGTACCTTTAGGTTAGCTCTTCAATATCACCCTAGGATGGAATAGACACTAATTAATCACTCAAAGGTGTAATGATCATAAGTAAATTATTATATATACAACTCAACTCGAGTTGATAAAAATTACACCCAAAATAGGGTCTGGACCATTCATTAATGGTGTTAGGTTGTTCAATATAGTACAACTGACTATAGTAATAATGGGACTAGGATGAACAATAATAGTTCAACTAGTCAGTATCCTACCCTGTTGTGGGTTGGCAATTAGTAAATATTATACTGTGATCACTAGTGCAATTTATATTAATAATTCTCTATTTTGGAGAATAATATACACAATTATTGATAATAGCCTCTTAATTAGCCTCTATGAAACTTCTAATATTATCAAGAAGTATTAAATATTATTAGTGACCTCGCGAAATAAACTCCACAAAATTCGTAGATAATCTCTCGCGAAATGTAACACCACGAAATCCGTGAACAATCTCGCGAAGACACAGTCACTAATTTGGCTGGCTTCTATATTAGCGCTGTCATTTCACGAAATAACACACCACCAAATAACTGTGGGTGTGCATGAAACCGCTGACGAAGCTGAACTGGGCTGAGGGAGGCTCCTGAGCTCCCTCGAGGCTACGCTGGCGTCTTGACTGCTGGCTTTGTTTAAATAACACTGCACTAGTATATTTAATGAATCCACTGGATAACTGGTTCATCCGGTACTAAGATGACCAAATGTGGGTTCAAAGGATCAAATAATCCGTCATCCGGTTCGAAGATGACCAAATAATGTGGGAACCGACCTGTGAGTTTTATATTTGTTTAATTTATATGAATTTATATTTACGTTAATTTATATACTTCGATAGCAATTTGTATAATGATAAGTGGACTGTATTTCTGCAATAATCTCACAAATCAATCCTCTACACATTAGGGGGGTTATTAAATTAATATATATGCAGCCAATCAAACTGCAGAATTACATACATTGAAAAGGTTCCTTATCTTATAGTACAGCAGGTTAGTCCACCAGGTATAACTAGGGTGTAGACACCAAATTATCCTCTTTGAGGTAGCTTCCATCACCCAGTAACTGGTGCACAAATCTTGCTCCTCGTCTTGACCTGTCAAAAGGGCGCTAGCTGTAAAGCCAGATACCTATATATGACAAGTTATATCAGAGAAAATACTGTACATGGAACATGAAGACCTGGCTTAATTACCTTTAGTTTGAGGCTTCCACGTGATCTAACCTGTTCACCCTATATCCTGACATTAATGGCCATAAATGAATGATAAACGGGTTTCGGAAAGAACACTTAACTTGAATTGTAGACATCGTGTTGGAGATGGTACCTTTGGTTTCCATAACACTACGTCCAAGTAAAATTAACAGGAGCCGAATTTGCTCCCGTGTGAGCCTCTGGTCTCGTTATAAACAATGGCTGTTTAACACTCCATACTATTGACGTTACTGGCCGACATTGTCCAGAATGATAGGAGCCGAATTTGCTCCACACGTCTCGGAGGTGACACAACAATGGCTCCCTCCTTCCTCCCTGACGCCTGGCCTACTTTGTCCACATGTCAGAAAGTGATAGAAGGGTCACATTTACTCTACTTTAATATTGATAATTAAGTTAATTTATATAAGATGTTTTTATGATGGTAAAGTCCAAAGACTTATGTATTTAAGAACAATTCCCAGCAGAATAGCTGGTGAATTATAATAGTATGTGGTGATGATATCCCGTTTTCTATAGACGGTAATTCCACTACAAGTTACGTTTTCTATGGGTAACTTGTTTATACAACACAGCTATTATCTGTATGATTATTAAATGGTGTCGGATTTTCCGACATCCTCCTTGCCCTGCTCCTCCTCCTTTCTCCTTGTTCTGGTCCTCCTCTTTCCTCCTCGCTCTCCTCCTCCATTCTCCACGCCCTCCTCCTCTGTTCTCCTCTCCCTCCTCCTCTTTCCTCCTCGCCTTCTTCCTCCTCGTCTTCCTCCTCCTCCTAGCCCTGCTTCTCCTCCTTCCTCCTCCTCCTCCTCCTAGCTCTGCTCCTCCACCTTCCTCATTGCTCTACCCCTCCTCCTTCCTCCTTGCCCTTCTCCTCGTTCTCCTCTTCCTCCTCGCCCTCCTCCTCCTCCTTCCTCCTCGCCCTCTTCCTCCTTCCTCCTGGCCCTCCTCCTCCTTCCTCCTCGCCCTCCTCCTTCCTGCACGCTCTCCTCCTCCTCCTCCTTCCTCCTCGTCCTCCTCCTTCCTCCACGCTCTCCTCCTCCTCCTCCTTCCTCCTCGCCATCCTCCTCCTTCTTCCGCTTCTCCCTTCTCCTGCTCCTCCTCCTTCCTTCCTCCTCGCCCCCTTCCTTCTCCTTCCTCCTCGCCCTCCTCCTTTCGTTTCTCCCTCCTCCTCCTTCCTTCTATCTCGCCCTTTTCCTCCTCTTTCTTTCCCCCTTGCTCTCCTCCTCCACCTTCCTTCCTCCTTTCCCCTCCTCCTCCTCCTACTCCTCCTCTTCCTTCCTTCCTTCCTTCCTTTCTTCTCGCCCTCCTCCTCCTCCTCCTCCTCCTCCTTCTACTTCCTCCTCGCCCTCCTCCCCCTTTCCCTCCTCCTTCACCTTGCCCTGCTCCTCGTCCTTCCTCCTTGCCCTGCTCCTCCTCCTCCTCCTTGCCCTGCTCCTCCTCCTCCTTGCCCTGCTCCTCCTTCCTCCTCGCCCTCCTCCTCTTCCTTCCTCCGCGCCATCCTACTCCTCCTTCTTCCTCGCCCACCACCCCCTCCTTCCTCCTCGTCCTCCTACTTCCTCCTCACCCTTCTCCTCCTCCTTCTCCGCCTTCTCCTCCTCCTCGCCCTCCTCCACGTTCCTCCTCGCCCTCCTCCTCCTTGCGCTCCTCCTCTTTCCTCCTCACCCTCCTCTTCCACCTCCTTCCTTCCTCCACGCCCTCCTCCTCCTCCTCCTCCTCCTCCTCCTCCTCCTCACCCTCCTCCTCCCATGCCCTCCTCTTACTTGCCCTGCTCCCCCTCCTTCCTTTTTGCCCTGTTTCTCCTCCTTCTTCCTTACCCTGCTCCTCCTCCTTCTTCCTCGTCCTGGTCCTCCTCGCCTTCCTTCTCGTTTCTCCTCGCCCTCCTTCTCCGTCCTCCTCTCCCTCCTCCTCCTTCCTCCTCCCCCTCTTCCTCCTCGCCTTCCTCCTCCTCCTCCTTCCTCCTTTCCCTGCCCCTCCTCCTTTCTCCTGGCCCTCCTCCTCCTTCCTCCTCGCCCTCCTCCTTCCTCCACGCTTTCCTCCTAATTCTTCCTCCTCGCCTTCCTCCTCCTCCTTCTTTCGCTTCGCCCTCCTCCTCCTCCTTCCTTCCTCCTCGCCCTCCTCCTTATTCCATCCTCCTCGCTATCCTCCTCCTCCACCTTCCTTCCTCCTTTCCTCTCCTTCTCCTAATCCTCCTCCTCCTTCACCTTGCCCTGCTCCTCCTCCTTCCTCCTTGCCCTTCTCCTCGTTCTGCTCCTCCTCCTTCCTGCTCGCCCTCCTCCTCCTCCTTCCTCTTCGCCCTCCTCCTCCTCGCCTTCCTCCTCCTCCTCCTCCTCCTTCCTTTCTCTTCTTCCTCTTCCTCTTCCTCCTCTCCCTCCCCCTCCTCCTCCTTCTTTCTCGTCCTCCTCTTCCTAGCCCTCCTCCTCCTCCTCCTCCTTGCCCTGCTCCTCCTCCTTCCTCTTCGCCCACCTCCTCCTTCCTCCTCGCCCTCCTCCTCTTCCTTCCTCCTCGCCATCCTCCTCCTCCTTCTTCCTCGCCCTCCTCCTCCTCCTTCCTCCTCGTCCTCCTCCTTCCTCCTCACCCTTTTCCTCCTCCGTCTCCTCCTCCTCGCTCTCCTCCTCCTTCCTCCTAACCCTCCTCCTCCTTTCCCTCCTCCTTCCTCCTCACCCTCCTTTTCCTCCTCCTTCCTTCTGCCACGCCTTCGTCCTCCGCCTCTTTCCTTCCTCTTCGCCCTCCTCCTCCTCCTTTCTCCTCGCCCTTCTCCTCCGTCCTCCTCGCCCTCCTCCTCCTTCCTCCTCGCCCTCTTCCTCCTCGCCCTCTTCCTCCTCGCCTTCCTCCTCCTCCTCCTAGCCGTGCTCCTCCTCCTTGCAATGCCCCTCCTCCTTCCTCCTTGCCCTTCTCCTCGTTCTGCTCCTCCTCCTTCCTCCTCACCATCCTCCTCCTCATTCTTCCTCGCCCTCCTCCTCCTCCTTCCGTTTCGCCCTCCTCCTCCTCCTCCTTTCTTCCTTCTAGCCCTTTTCCTCATCTTTCCTTCCTCCTTGCCCTCCTCCTCCTCTGCCTTTTTTCCTCCTTTCCCTCCTCCTCCTACTCCTCCTCCTTCCTTTCTTCTCGCCCTCCTCCTCCTCCTTCTCCTTCCTCCTCGCCCTCCTCCTCCTTGCCCTCCTCCTTCACCTTGCCCTGCTCCTCATCCTTCCTCCTTCCCCCGCTCCTCCTCCTTCCTCCTTGCCCTTCTTCTTCTTCCTCCTCGCCCTCCTCCTCCTCCTTCCTCCTCGTCCTCCTTCTTCCTCGTCGCCCTCCTCCTCCTCCTCGCCCTCCTCCTCCACCTCCTTGCCCTCATCCTTTGTCTTCCTTCTCGCCCTTCTCCTCCTTCCTTCCTCCTCGCCCTCCTCCTCCTCCTTCTTCCTTCCTCCTCGCCCTCCTCCTCCTTCTCATTCGTTTCTCTTCCTCCTTCTTCCTTGCTCCTCCTTCCTCCTCTTCCTAGCCCTCCACCTCTTCCTCCACCTCCTCCTTCGTCCTCGTCATCTTCCTCCTCCTTCTTCCTCACCCTCCTCCTCCTCCTTCCTCCTCGTCCTCCTGCTTCCTCCTCACCCTTCTCCTCCTCCTCGCCCTCTTTCTCCTCGCCCTCCTCCTCCTTCTCCTTCCGCCTCGCCCTCCTGCTCTTCCTCGCCCTCCTCCTCGCCCTCCTCCTCCTGTCTCCTTGCCCTCCTCCGCCTTCCTCCTTGCCCTCATCCTCCTTCCTCTCCACATCCTCCTCTTCCTCCTTCCGCCTCGCCCTCCTTCTTCCTCCTCTTCCTCCTTCCGCCTCGCCCTCCTTCTTCCTCCTGGCCCATCTCCTCCTTCCTTCCTTCATCCTCGCTCTCCTCCTCCTTCTTCCCCTTACTCTTCGCCCTCCTCCTCCTCCTCCTTCTCCTCCTCCTCTTCCTCCTCCTCCTCCTCCTTCTACTTTCTTCCTCCTCTCCCTCCCCCTCCTCCTCCTCCTCATCCTTCTTCCTCGTCCTCCTCCTCCTCATCCTCCTCCTTGCCCTGCTCCTCCTCCTTCCTCTTCGCCCACCTTCTCCTGCCTTCTCTCCCTCCTCCTCCTCCTTCCTCCTCGTCCTCCTTCCTCCTCACCCTTCTCCTCCTCCTTCTCCTCCTCCTCGCCCTCCTCCTCCTTGTCTCCTCACCCTCCTCCTCCTTGCCCTCCTCTTCATTCCTCCTCACCCTCCGCTTCCTCCTCCTTAATTCTTCCACGCCCTCCTCCTCCTCCTTCCTTCCTCCACGCCCTCTTCCTCCTCGACCTCCTTCTCCTCCTCGCCCTCCTCCTCTTAGCCCTCCTCTTCCTTGCCCTCCTCCTCCTTGCCCTCCTCTTCCTTGCCCTGTTCCTCCTCCTTCCTTTTTGCCTTGCTTCTCCTCCTTCCTCCTTGCCCAGCTTCTCGTCCTTCTTCCTCGTCCTGGTCCTCCTCTTTCCTCCTCGCTCTTCTCCTCCTCCTTTCGCCTCGCCCTCCTCCTCCGTCCTGCTCCTCCTTCCTCCTTGCCTTCCTCCTCCTCCTCCTCCAAGCCCTGCTCCTCCTCCTTCCTCCTTGCCCAGCTCCTCGTCCTTCTTCCTCGTCCTGGTCCTTCTCTTTCCTCCTCACTCTTCTCCCCCTTCCTTCTCCTCGCCCTCCTCCTCCATCCTCCTCCTCCTTCTTTCTCCTCGCCCTCCTCCTCCTCCTTCCTCCTCGCCCTCCTCCTCTTTCCATCCTCCTCGCCCTCCTCCACCTCCACCTTCCTTCCTCCTTTCCCCTCCTTCTTCTAATCTTCCTCCTCCTTCCTTCCTTCTCGCCCGCCTCCTCCTCCTTCTCATTCCTCCTCGCCCTCTTCCTCCTTGCCCTCCTCCTTCACCTTGCCCTGCTCCTCGTCCTTCCTCCTTGTCCTGCCCATCCTCCTTCCTCTTTGTTTTTCTCCTTCTTCCTCCTCGCCCTCCTCCTCCTCCTTCCTCTTTGCCTTCCTCCTCCTTCCTCCTCTCCCTCCTCCTCCTCCTCATTCCATCCTCCTCCTTCTCCTTCTCCTCTTTCGTTCCTCCTCCTCCTCCTTCTCCTTTCTTCCTCCTCGCCCTCCTCCTCTTCCTCCTCCTATTTCCTTCCTCCTCTCCCTCCCCCTCCTCCTCCTCATCCTTCTTCCTCGTCCTCCTCTTCCTAGCCCTTCTCCTCCTCCTCCTCCTCGTCCTCCTCCTTGCCCTGTTCCTTCTCCCTCCTCTTCGCCCACCTCCTTCTTCCTCCTCGCCCTACTCCTCCTTCCTCCTCACCTTCCTCCTCCTCCTCCTCCTAGCTATGCTCCTCCTCCTCCTCCTCCTAGCTATGCTCCTCCTCCTTCCTCCTTGCCCTTCTCCTCCTTCTGCTCCTCCTCCTTCCTCCTCGCCCTCCTCCTCCTCTTTCTTCCGCTTCACCCTCCTCCTCCTCCTTCCTTCCTTCCCGCCCTTTTCCTCCACTTTCCTTCCTCCTTGCCCTCCTCCTCCTCAACCTTCCTTTCTACTTTCCCTCTTCCTCCTTCTCCTCCTTCTCCTCCTTCCTTCCTTCTCGCCCTCCTTCTCCTTCCTCCTCGTCCTCCTCCTCCTTGCCCTCCTCCTAATCCTTCCTCCTACTCCTCGCCCTTTTTCTCCTCCTTGCCCTCCTCTTCCTCTTTCCTCCTATCCCTCCTCCTCCTTCCTCCTCGCCCTCCTCTTCCTCCTCCTCCTTCCTCCTCACCCTTCTCCTCCTCCTCTTCCTCCTCCTTCCTCCTCACCCTTCTCCTCCTCCTCGTCCTCCTCCTTCTCCTCCTCCTCGTCCTCCTCCTCCTCCTTCCCTCCTCCACGCCCTCCTCCTCCTTGCTCTGCTCCCCCTCCTTCCTTCTTGCCCTGCTCCTCCTCCTTTCTCCTTGCCCTGCTCCTCCTCCTTCCTCCTTGTCCTGCCCCTCCTCCTTCTTTCTTGCCTTTTTCCTTCTTCCTCCTCGCCCTCCTCCTCCTCCTTCCTCCTCCTCCTCCTTCCTCCTCGCCTTCCTCCTTCCTCCTCGCCCTCCTCCTCCTCCTTCCTCTCCCCATCCCAATCCTCCTTCCTCCTCTTCCTCCTTCCGCCTCGCCCTCCTTCTTCCTCCTCGCCCTTCTCTTCCTTCCTTCCTTCTCGCTCTCCTCCTCCTCCTCCCCCTTCCTCTTCGCCCTCCTCCTCCTCCTTCCTCCTCTCCTCCTCCTCCTCCTTCCTTCCTCCTCGCCCTCCTCCTCCTCCTCCTTCCTTCCTCCTCGCCCTCCTCCTCCTTTTCCTCATTCGTTCCTGGTCGTCCTCCTTCCCCCTCACCCTTCTCCTCCTCCTCCTCGTCCTCCTTCTCCTCCTTCCTTCCTACTCGCCCTCCTCCTCCTTGCTCTGCTCCACCTCCTTCCTTCTTTCCCTGCTCCTCCTCCTTTCTCCTTGCCCTGCTCCTCCTCCTTCCTCCTTGTCCTGCCCCTCCTCCTTCCTTCTTGCCTTTCTCCTTCTTCCTCCTCGCCCTCCTCCTCCTCCTTCCTCCTCGCCTTCCTCCTCCTACTTCTTCCTCGCCCTCCTCCTCCTCCTCCCTCTTCGTCCAGCTCCTTCCTCCTCACCTTTCTCCTCCTCCTCCTTGCCCTCCTTCTCCTTCCTCCTCACCCTCCTCTTCCTTCCTCCACGCCCTCCTAATTCTTCCTCCACGCCCTCCTCCTCCTCCTTCCTCCACGCCCTCCTCCTCCTCGTCCCCCTCCTCTTCTTCCTCGCCCTCCTCCTACTTGCCCTCCTCTTCCTTGCTCTCCTCCTCCTTGCCCACGTCCACCTTGCCCTGCTCCTCCTCCTTCCTTTTTGTCCTGCTCCTCCTCCTTCCTCCTCATCCTGGTCCTCCTCTTTCCTCCTCGCCCTCCTCCTCCTCCTTCTTTCTCCTCGCCCTCCTCATCTGTCCTTCTTGCTCTCCTCCTCCTTCCTCCTCGCCCTCCTCCTCCTACTCCTTCCTCCTTGACTTGCCCCCTCCTCCTTCCTCCTTGCCCTTCTCCTCGTTCTGCTCCTCCTCCTTTTTCCTCGTCCTCCTTCTTCGTCCTCACCCTTCTCCTCCTCCTTTCCCTCCTCCTTCCTCCTCACCCTGCTTTTCCTCCTCCTTTCTTCCACGCCCTCCTCCTCCGCCTCTTTCCTTCCTCCACGCCCTCCTCCTCCTCCTTCTCCTCGCCCTCCTCCTCCTTGCCCTCCTCTTACTTGCCCTGCTCCTCCTCCTTCCTTTTTTCCCTGTTTCTCCTCCTTTCTCCTTGCCCTGCTCCTGCTTCTTCCTCCTCGTCCTGGTCCTCCTCGCCCTCCTCCTCCTCCTTTCTCCTCGCCCTCCTCCTCCGTCCTCCTCGCATTCCTCCTCCTAGCCGTGCTCCTCCTCCTTGCCCTGCCCCTGTTCCTTCCTCCTTGCCCTTCTCGTTCTGCTCCTCCTCCTTCATCCTCGCCATCCTCCTCCTCATTCTTGCTTAACCTCCTCCTCCTCCTCCTCCTTCCGTTTCGCCCTTCTCCTCCTCCTCCTTCCTTCCTTCTCGCCATTTTCCTCCTCCTTTCTTCCTTCTAGCCCTTTTCCTCCACTTTCCTTCCTCCTTGCCCTCCTCCTGCTCTGCCTTTTTTCCTCCTTTCCCTCCTCCTCCTTCCTTTCTTCTCACCCTCCTCCTCCTTCCTTTCTTCTCACCCTCCTCCTCTTCCTTCTCCTTCCTCCTCGCCCTTCTCCTCCTTGCCCTCCTCCTTCACCTTGACCTGCTCCTCGTCCTTCCTTCCCCTGCTCCTCCTCCTTCCTCCTTGTCCTGCCCCTCCTCCTTCCTCCTTGCCCTTCTTCTTCTTCCTCTCCCTCCTCCTCCTCCTTCCTCCTCGTCCTCCTCCTTCCTCGTCGCCCTCCTCTTCCTCCTCGCCCTCCTCCTTCTCCTCCTTGCCCTCATCCTCTGTCTTCCTTCTCGCCCTTCTTTTCCTTCGTTCCTAATCGCCCTCCTCCTCCTCCTTCTTCCTTCCTCCTCCCTTTCCTCCTCCTTCTCATTCGTTTCTCCTCCTCCTCCTTCCTTGCTCCTCCTTCCTCCTCTTCGTAGCCCTCCACCTCTTCCTCCACCTCCTCCTTCCTCCTCGCCTTCCTCCTCCTCCTCCTCCTTCCTCCTCGCCCTCCTCCTCCTCCTTCTTCGTCCTCGTCATCCTCCTCCTTCTTCCTCGCCCTCCTCCTCCTCCTTCCTCCTCTTCCTCCTCCTGCTTCCTCCTCACCCTTCTCCTCCTCCTCGCCCTCTTCCTCCTCCTTCCTCCTCGCCCTCCTCCTCCTCCTTCCGCCTCGCACTCCTGCTCCTCCTCGCCCTCCTCCTGCTCCTTACCCTCCTCTTCCTTCCTCCTTGCCCTCCTCCTCCTTCCTCTCCCCATCCTCCTCTTCCTCCTTCCGCCTCACCCTCCTTCTTCCTCCTTCCGTCTCGCCCTCCTTCTTCCTCCTGGCCCTTCTCCTCCTTCTGCCTCGCCCTCCTTCTTCCTCCTGAAACTTCTCCTCCTTCCTTCCTTCATCCTCGCTCTCCTCCTCCTTCTTCCCCTTCCTCTTCTCCCTCCTCCTCCACTTCCTTCTCCTCCTCCTCCTCTTCCTCCTCCTCCTCCTTCTACTTCCTTCCTCCTCTCCCTCCCCCTCCTCCTCCTCATCCTTCTTCCTCGACCTCCTCCTCCTCATCCTCCTCCTCCTCCTTGCCCTGCTCCTCCTCCCTCCTCTTCGCCCACCTTCTCCTTCCTTCTCGCCCTCCTCTTCCTTCCTCCTCGGCATCCTCCTCCTCCATCTTCCTCGCCCTCCTCTTCCTCCTTCCTCCTCGTCCTCCTCCTTCCTCCTTCTCCTCCTCCTCGCCCTCCTCCACCTTGCCCTCCTCCTCCTTCCTCCTAACCCTCCTCCTCCTTCCTCCTAACCCTCCTCCTCCTCCTTTCTTCCACAACGCCCTCTTCCTCCTCCTCCTCCTCGCCCTCCTCTTCCTTGCCCTCCTCTTTGCCCTCCTCTTCCTTGCCCCCCTCCTCCCTGCCCTGTTCCTCCTTTCATTTTGCCCTTCTTCTCCTCCTTATTCCTTGCCCTTCTCCTCCTCCTTCCTCCTCGTCCTGGTCCTCCTCTTTCCTCCTCCTCCTTTCTCCTCGCCCTCTTCCTCCGTCCTCCTCGCCCTCTTCCTCCTTCCTCCTCACCTTCCTCCTCCTCCTCCTCCTAGCCATGCTCCTCCTCCTTCCTCCTTGCCCGTCTCCTCCTTCTGCTCCTCCTCCTTCCACCTCGCCCTTCTCCTCCTCCTTCTTCCGCTTCACCCTCCTCCTCCTCCTTCCTTCCTTCTCGCCCTTTTCCTCCACTTTCCTTCCTCCTTGCCCTCCTCCTCCTCCACCTTCCTTTCTACTTTCCCTCCTCTTCCTTCTCCTCCTTCTCCTCCTTCCTTCCTTCTCGCCCTCCCTCTCCTTCCTCTTCGCCCTCCTCCTCCTTGCCCTCCTCCTATTCCTTCCTCCTACTCCTCGCCCTTTTTCTCCTCCTTGCCCTCCTCCTCCTCTTTCCTCCTTGCCCTCCTCCTAATTTTTCCTCCTTGCCCTCCTCCTCCTTCCTCCTCGCCCTCCTCTTCCTCCTTCCTCCTCCTTCCTCCTCACCCTTCTCCTCCTCCTCGTCCTCCTCCTTCCTCCTCACCCTTCTCCTCCTCCTCGTCCTCCTCCTTCTCCTCCTCCTCGTCCTCCTCCTCCTCCTTCCCTCCTCCACGCCCTCCTCCTCCTTGCTCTGCTCCTCCTCCTTCCTTCTTGCCCTGCTCCTCCTCCTTCCTCCTTGTCCTGCCCCTCCTCCTTCCTTCTTGCCTTTTTCCTTCTTACTTCTCGCCCTCCACCTCTTCCTTCCTCCTCCTCCTTCCTCCTCGCCCTCCTCCTTCCTCCTTGCCCTCCTCCTCCTCCTTCCTCTCCCCATCCCCCTCCTCATTCCTCCTCTTCCTCCTTCCGCCTCGCCCTCCTTCTTCTTCCTCGCCCTTCTCTTCCTTCCTTCCTTCTCGCTCTCCTCCTCCTCCTCCCCTTCCTCTTCGCCCTCCTCCTCCTCCTTCCTTCTCCCCTCCTCCTCTTCCTCCTTCCTTCCTCCTCGCCCTACTCCTCCTCCTTCCTTCCTCCTCGCTGCTCTGCTCCACCTCCTTCCTTCTTGCCCTGCTCCTCCTCCTTTCTCCTTGCCCTGCTCCTCCTCCTTCCTCCTTGTCTTGCCCCTCCCCCTTCCTTCTTGCCTTTCTCCTTCTTCCTCCTCGCCCTCATCCTCCTCCTTCCTCCTCGCCCTCCTACTTCTTCCTCGCCCTCCTCCTCCTCCTCCCTCTTCGTCCTCCTCCTTCCTCCTCACCTATCTCCTCCTCCTCCTTGCCCTCCTTCTCCTTCCTCCTCACCCTCCTCTTCCTTCCTCCACGCCCTCCTCCTTCTTCCTCTACGCCCTCCTCCTCCTTCCTTCCTCCACGCCCTCCTCCTCTTCCCCCTCTTTTTCGCCCTCGTCCTACTTGCCCTCCTCTTCCTTGCTCTCCTCCTTGCCCTCCTCCACCTTGCCCTGCTCCTCCTCCTTCCTCCTCCTCCTGGTCCTCCTCGCCCTCCTCCTCCTCCTTCTTTCTCCTCGCCCTCCTCCTCTGTCCTTCTTGCTTTCCTCCTCCTTCCTCCTCGCCCTTCTCCTCCTCCTCCTAGCCCAGCTCCTCCTCCTTCCTCCTTGACTTGCCCCCTCCTCCTTCCTCCTTGCCCTTCTCCTCGTTCTGCTCCTCCTCGTCCTCACCCTTCTCCTCCTCCTTTCCCTCCTCCTTCCTCCTCACCCTCCTTTTCCTACTCTTCTTTCTTCCACGCCCTCCTCCTCCGCCTCTTTCCTTCCTCCACGCCCTCCTTCTCCTCGCCCTCCTCCTCCTTGCCCTCCTCTTACTTGCCCTGCTCCTCCTCCTTCCTTTTTGCCCTGTTTCTCCTCCTTCCTCCTTGCCCTGCTCCTGCTCCTTCCTCCCCGTCCTGGTTCTCCTCGCCCTCCTCCTCCTCCTTTCTCCTCGCCCTCCTGCTCCGTCCTCCTCGCCTTCCTCCTCCCCCTCCTAGCCGTGCTCCTCCTCCTTGCCTTGCCCCTCCTCCTTCCTCCTTGCCCTTCTCGTTCTGCTCCTCCTCCTTCCTCCTCGCCATCCTCCTCCTAATTCTTGCTTAACCTCCTCCTCCTTCCTCCTTGCCCTTCTCGCCCTCCTCCTCCTCCTTCCTCCTCACCCTTCTGCTCCTCCACGCCCTCCTCCACCTTGCCCTCCTCCTTCCTCTTAACCCTCCTCTTCCTCCTCCTTCCTTCCTCCACGCCCTCCTCCTCCTCCTCCTTCCTTTTTCCACGGCCTCTTCCTACTCCTCCTCCTCTTCCTCGCCCTCCTCTTCCTTGCCCTCCTCTTCCTCTCCCTCCTCCTCCTTGCTCTGCTCCTCCTCCTTACTTTTTGCCCTTCTTCTCCTCCTTCCTCCTTGCCCTGCTCCTCCTCCTTCCTCCTCGTCCTGGTCCTCCTCTTTCCTCCTCGCTCTCCTCCTCCTCCTTTCTCCTCGCCCTCTTCCTCCGTCCTCCTCGCCCTCCTCCTCCTTCCTCCTCACCCTTTTCCTCCTCGCCTTCCTCCTCATCCTCCTCCTAGCCATGCCCTTCTCCTTCCTTCTTGCCCTTCTCCTCGTTCTGCTCCTCCTCCTTCCTCCTCGCTCTCCTCCTCCTCCTTCTTCCGCTTCACCCTCCTCCTCCTCCTTCCTTCCTTCTCGCCCTTTTCCTCCACTTTCCTTCCTCCTTGCCCTCCTCCTCCTTCTCCTTCCTTCCTACTTTCCCTCCTTCTTCTCCTTCCTTCCTACTTTCCCTCCTCCTCCTTCTCCTCCTTCCTTCCTTCTCGCCCTTCTTCTCCTTCCTCCTCGCCCTCCTCCTCCTTGCCCTCCTCCTATTCCTTCCTCCTCCTCGCCCTTTTTCTCCTACTTGCCCTCCTCCTCCTCCTCTTTCCTCCTTGCTCTCCTCCTCCTCTTTTCTCCTCGCCCTCCTCCTCTTCCTTTCTCTCCCCCTCCTCCTCCTCCTTCGTCCTCGCCCTCTTCCTCCTCGCCCTCCTTCCTCCTCCTCCTTCCTCCTCGTCCTCCTCGTCCTCGTCCTCCTCCTCCTCCTTCCTTCCTCCTCGCCCTCCTCCTCCTTGCTCTGCTCCTCCTTCCTTCTTGCCCTGCTCCTCCTCCTTTCTCTTTGCCCTGATCCTCCTCCTTCCTCCTTGTCCTGCCCCTCCTTCTTCCCTCTTGCCTTTCTCCTTCTTCCTCCTCGAACTCCTCCTTCCTCTCCCCATTCTCCTCCTCGCCCTCCTCCTCCTCCTTCCTCTCCCCATCCTCCTCCTTCTTCCTCCTCTTCCTCCTTCCGCCTCGCCCTCCTTCTTCCTCCTCGCCCTTCTCTTCCTTCCTTCCTTCTCGCTCTCCTCCTCCCCCTTCCTCTTCGCCCTCCTCCTCCTTCCTCCTCCTCTTCCTCCTTCCTCCTCGCCCTCCTCCTCCTTCCTTCCTCCTCGCCCTCCTCCTCATTCGTTCCTCCTCGCCTTCTTCCTCCTTCTCCTCCTTCCTTCCTCCTCTTCCTCCTCCTCCTCCTACTTCCTTCCTCCTTTCCCTCCCCCTCTTCCTTCTTCCTCGTCCTTCTCTTCCGAGCGTTCCTCCTCCTCCTCCTTGCCCTGCTCCTCCTCCCTCCTCTTCGCCCACCTCCTCCTTCCTCCTTGCCCTTCTCCGCTTTCTCCTCCTTCCTTCCTCCTCGCAATCCTCCTATTTCTTCCTCGCCCTCCTCCTAATTCTCCCTCCTCCTTCCTCCTCCTCCTCCTCCTTGCCTTCCTTCTCCTTCCTCCTCACCCTCCTCTTCCTCCCCCTTCCTTCCTCCACGCCCTCCTCCTCCTTCCTTCCTCCTCCTCCTCTTCCCCCTCCTCCTCCTCCTCGCCCTCCTCCTACTTGCCCTCCTCTTCCTTGCTCTCCTCCTTGCCCCCCTCCACCTTGTCCTGCTCCTCCTTCCTTTTTGCCCTGCTCCTCCTCCTCCTTCCTCCTCATCCTGGTCCTCCTTTTTCCTCCTCGCCCCCCGCCTCCTCCTTCTTTCTCCTCGCCCTCCTCCTCTGTCCTCCTTGCTCTCCTCCTCCTTCCTCCTTGCCCTCCTCCTCCTCCTTCCTCCTTGACTTGCCCCTCCTTCCTCCTTGCCCTTCTCGTTCTGCTCCTCCTCGCCCTCCTCCTCCACCTCCTCCTTCCTTCCTCCTCGCCCTCCTAATCCTCCTTCCGTTTTGCCCTCCTCCACCTCCTCCTTCCTTCCTCCTTGCCCTTCTCCTCCTACTCATCCTCCTCCTTCCTTCCTTCTCGCCCTCCTCCTACTCCTTCTCCTTCCTCCTCGCCCTCACCCTCCTCCTTCACCTTGCTCTCCTCCTCGTCCTTCCTCCTCGCCCTCTTCCTCCTCCTTGCCCTCCTCCACCTTGCCCTGCTCCTCCTCCTTCCTTTTTGCCCTGCTCCTCCTCCTTCCTCCTTGACTCTCCCCTCCTCCTTCCGCCTTGCCCTTCTCCTCGTTCTGCTCCTCCTCCTTCCTCCTCGCCCTCCTCCTCCTCCTGCCTCCTCGCCCTCCTCCTTTCTTCCTCCTCCTTCCGTTTCGCCCTCCTCCTCCACCTCCTCTTTCCTTCCTCCTTGCCCTTCTTCTCCTCCGCCTTCCTTCCTCCTTTCTCTCCTCCTCCTCCTACTCCTTCCTTCCTTCTCGCCCTCCTCCTCCTCCTCCTTCCTCCTCGCCCTCCCCCTCCTTGCCCTCCTTCTTCACCTTGCCCTCTTCCTCGTCCTTCCTCCTCGCCCTCTTCCTCCTCCTCCTCCTTGCTCTACTCTTCTTCCTCCTCGCCCTTCTTCTCCTTCCTTCCTCCTCGCCCTCCTCCTCCTTCCTTCCTCCTCGCCCTCCTCCTTCATCTACTCATTCGTTCCTCCTCGCCTTTCTCCTTCCTTCCTCCCTCCTCCTCCTTCCTTTTTCCTCTCCCTCCTTCTTCTTCCTCCTCCTCCTCCTTGCCCTGCTCCTCCTCCTTCCTCTTCGTCCACCTTCTCCTTCCTCCTCGCCCTGCTCCTCCTATTTCCTCCTCGTCCTACTCCTTCCTCCTCATCCTTCTCTTCCTCGCCCTCCTCCTTCCTCGTCATCCTTCTCCTCCTCCTCCATCCTCTTCGCTCTCCTCCTCCTTCCTCCTCGCCCTCCTCCTCCTCCTTCCTTCCTCCACGCCCTCCTCTTCCTTGCCCTTCTCCACCTCCTTCTTGCCCTGCTCCTCTTCACCCTGCTCCTTCTCCTTCCTCCTCGTTCCTCGTATTCTTCCTCCTCGTTCCTTCGTTTTCTACAAACTCCCCTAAACATAATTCCATTGAATTCTTGACCCCGGTCAGAGACTAAAACTTTATTAGGTTCAAATACAGTAACGAACCTATGCAAGAACGCATCTGCAACCGTACGAGAATCCTTCTGAGGTAACGCAACTAGTGTAGTGTACCTAGACAGATGGTCAACTAGCACCAACACGTATCTGTTACCTGAATGACTGTGGTGTAAATCAGTCAAATCGGCCCCCACACGATCTAAAGGTTCACGAATTTCAGGAAATTCCTGAAGTGGGGCTTGTACCTTAAGGGTACCTTTCCTTCTCTGGCAATGAGGACACGATTTCACATATTGGATTGCCTCAGAAAGTATCCCTGGGAAATAAAATAGAGACTTTGCCTTTAAGTGGGTTTTAAAGACGCACGGATGCCTGCAATTTTAGATGCATGTGCAAGCTTTAGCGCCGATGACCGCAACGCGTCCGGAATAACCAGCTTAAATACTGCCCTATCTTTCTGGCTATTAACATAATACAGGACGCTCTGTTTCATTTCAAAATCATGAATAGGTAATTTTTTTTCTTTTTAGGGTATTTTCCTCCTTCCAAATACTCAATGATCTCTTTCCACCTAGGCTCGCTCATCTGGTATTCTCTCATTTTATCTGATGGAATGGTTTCAGTATTCTGGGTAATTTAACTAACGCGATATTTCTACTCAATGTATCTGGCACAACATGTGCTGGACCAGGCTTATACAAAATCTGGAATGAGTGGGCCGAAAGTTCGTGAGACCAGTGTGACATTCGTGGGCATTTAGTGCGCTTTTTGAATATATGTGTTAACGCTCGATGGTCTGTGTAAATTACGAAATGACGCTGAAATAGTTATGGCACGAAATACCTAACTGACTACTGCTGCCAGTGCCTCCCGATACGTGGCCGAATAACGAACTTCAGGTCCTTTGACCTTTCTACTGAAATAGGCTACCGGATGGGGTAAATTATCCGCATCTCGCTGAATTAAGCACCCGCCAATAGCTATGCCGCTGGCGTCAGTGTGCACCTCCCACTCTTTACCGAAATCAAGAATGGCCAGTACCGGTGTCGTAATTAGTTGGCTCTTCAGTTTCAGTCAGGGGTGCTGAAATGCCAGCGAAACCTTTAATGTGACGACGAAATAATTCGGGCGCACCCAAAAACCTACGCACGTCCTTTGCTGTCCTTGGAATAGGCATGTCAGCAATGGCGCGGCAATATTCGTCTGGGAAAGGTCGAATACGGTCTGGGCACACCTGGAACCCCAGAAATTTGAATTTCTGGGCCGCCAGGGTACATTTCTGAACGTTAAACTTGAAACCTGCCCGATCTAATAAAGTCAGTCTCAGTTAAGTCCTGTTGGTGTTCCTCAGACGTCCTGGAATATATCACCAAATCATCCAGGTACGCTAATGAATGCCTTCGCAGGACGGTGTTCAAGATGAAATTAATGAGCCTCTGAAACGACGAAGGCGCTGTCTTTAAACCGAACGGCATCCTACGGAATAGATACGTGTGCGTACCATCCGAGAATGCTGTTTTATTCCTATCTTGTTCCGCAACTGGAATCGCCCAATACGCAGATTTCGTGTCAAAAGTTGAGAAATATTTTACAACACCAAATTGATCAATTATCTCCTGTATTGAGGGCAATGGATATACATCACCCTTAGTTATTTCGTTTATCCTCCGGTAATCAACACAGAAGCATTAACTACCATCAGGTTTACGAACTAACACAACAGGAGAGAGCCACGGCGACGTACTAAGCTCTATCACGCCCTGTCTCAACATTTTCTGGCACTCATCCCTGATGATATTCTTCGCCTGTTTCGGCAACCTCCACTGTCGGGTGTACACAGGAGAATGATCTCGAGTAGGAATCGTGTGTTCAATCCTATCAAGGAGACCAATCTGGTCATCATCAGTGGCAAACAGTTTAGGGAATCTACGCAAAACTCCCCTCAAACGTTTCCTATCTGTTTGAGAGACATGTTGTAAGTCTAGTGCCGCAGTTAATTTATCTACGTTATGATTCATGTTATAATTACTCTCTTTGGTCATGGCCTATGAATAGGTAACGCCCTCCGTTACCTGTAATGCACTACATTGTGCAGTGATGGCAGGTGGCTCTCCCTTGCTCTCATGCTGGTAAATTTCAGCTTCCTCAACAACAGTAGCCTGAGATACCCTGTCCCCGACTCGAAACATAAAAGCCTAATGGGAGAGGGTTGACGACCGGAATGATGGCACCTTTGTCAAACACTGCAATAAGATATTGGGGAATCAATAACCTGTCACACCTCACAACCAACTGAAGGGTGGTACCTGGTGGGATGTAACACCCTATGGAAACTTGCAGGAATTTAACAGAATGTGGGGGGCAGCTCTGCTTAGTCAGTGCATGCAAAACACATGACCTTCTATCGGGATCTTGAAGAGACCTAAATAACATTTTTGGGAAATTTACGTTATATTTTTGCTTCCTCTGAACTGAAGCTACAACTGGAGGATGGTCTACCATTTTCACTGGGTAAGAACTTCTTCCCAAACGCAGTCTACCATTCTGAGCACCTTTGCTTGCAGACAGGGAGTAATTAAAACGGGACAGGAAATCCATCCACACGAGTACGTCTCCCGGATAATCAAGATTTCCAACTACTGTATAAGTGTGGGGGTGACATTACTCGTGAATCTCAAAATTAATGGTACTATGACCCAAGATGTTAATTTTACCTCCATTAACAGCTGTTAATTTTTTATCGGTATGCTTAAGGAGTGCATCTTTTAGTTTGCTGAAGGCTGCATCTTTAATTAACGTAGTTTGACTGCCGATATCCACAAACACAGTCAACCTCAACCCATCGACCTTCACCTCAAAAGTCGGTTTGCCATCATCACCACCGACCCTGTCTGGGTGTGCCATACGCCGCACTTCTGTACAAGAACCCCTGCAATGGCCTCGACCATTGCAGTTCCAGCATAAATCCTTAAAATTACCGCGTCTACCAGACACCTGCTTTCTACGCTTCCTAATACAAGCTAATATTAGAACACCGAGAAGGGAGGTAAGGGGTGAAGGGGGTTGGGGGGAAGGGGGTTGGGTGGAAGTGGAGGAGTGAAGAGTAGCAACGGTGGAAGGTGAGGGATTAGAGGAGGGAGTAAGGCCGCCACCAGGTGTGGTGGCTGGTAGAGGGGGTTGGGGAAGAGAAGGCTAGTAGGAGGGGGGGAAGGGGGTAAGGTGTGGGGTGCATGGAAGGAGTGGGGTGGGTAGCAGGAGGAGTTGGGTGAATGGGTTGTGAGGAGGGGATGGGGGAAGGCCAGCGAAGGGTTGGGAGGTGTGGAGGGGGAGAGGAGGTAGTGGAGGAGGGCTGTAAGCGGGGGGGGGGGGGCGAGGGGTTGAGAGGGAACTGTAGTGTTCAACAGACCCAATAACGCATCGACAAGGGCTTGGGTGGTGACTGATTGGGGTTGGCATTTTGGGAGAGGTTGGGTGGGGTAAGGGGCGGCCTGGGGGTAGGATGGACATGGGGCGGCCTGGGGGTAAGGTGGACATGGGGCGGCCTGGGGGTAAGGTGGACATGGGGCGGCCTGGGGGGTAGGATGGAAATGGGGCGGCCTGGGGGTAAGGTGGACATGGGGCGGCCTGGGGGTAAGGTGGACATGGGGCGGCCTGGGGGGTAGGATGGACATGGGGCGGCCTGGGGGTAAGGTGGACCTCGGGCGGCCTGGGGGTAAGGTGGACATGGGGCACCCTGGGGGGTAGGATGGACATGGGGCGGCCTGGGGGTAAGGTGGACATGGGGCGGCCTGGGGGTAAGGTGGACATGGGGCGGCCTGTGGGTAGGATGGACATAGGGCGGCCTGGGGGTAAGGTGGACATGGGGCGGCCAGGGGGTAAGGTGGACAAGGGGCGGCCTGGGGGGTAGGATGGACATGGGGCGGCCTGGGGGTAAGGTGGACATGGGGCGGCCTGGGGGTAAGGTGGACATGGGGCGGCCTGGGGGGTAGGATGGACATGGGGCAGCCTGGGGGTAAGGTGGACATGGGGCGGCCTGGGAGATAGGATGGACATGGGGCGGCCTGGGGGTAGGATGAACATGGGGCGGCCTGGGGGTAAGGTGGACATGGGGCGGCCAGGGGGTAAGGTGGACATGGGGCGGCCGGGGGGGTAGGATGGACATGGGGCGGCCTGGGGGTAAGGTGGACATGGGGCGGCCTGGGGGTAAAGTGGACATGGGGCGGCCTGGAGGGTAGGATGGACATGGGGCGGCCTGGGGGTAAGGTGGACATGGGGCAGCCTGGGGGTAGGATGGACATGGGGCGGCCTGGGGGTAAGGTGGACATGGGGCAGCCTGGGGGTAAGGTGGACATGGGGCACCCTGGAAGGTATGATGGACATGGGGCGGCCTGGGGGTAAGGTGAACATGGGGCGGCCTGGGGGTAAGGTGGACATGGGGCGGCCTGTGGGTAGGATGGATATAGGGCGGCCTGGGGGTAAGGTGGACATGGGGCGGCCAGGGGTTAAGGTGGACAAGGGACGGCCTGGGGGTAGGATAGACATGGGGCGGCCTGGGGGTAAGGTGGACAAGGGGCGGCCGGGGGGTAAGGTGGACTTGGGGCGGCCTGGGGGTAGGATGGACATGGGGCAGCCTGGGGGTAAGGTGGTCATGGGGCGGCCTGGGGGGTAGGATGGACATGGGGCGGCCTGGGGGTAGGATAGACATGGGGCGGCCTGGGGGTAAGGTGGACATGGGGCGGCCAGGGGGTAAGGTGGACATGGGGCGGCCTGGGGGGTAGGATTTACATGGGGCGGCCTGGGGGTAAGGTGGACATGGGGCGGCCTGGGGGTAAGGTATACATGGGGCGGACTGGGGGGTAGGATGGACATGAGGCGGCCTGGGGGGTAGGATGGACATGGGGCGGCCTGGGGGGTAGGATGGACATGGGGCGGCCTGGGGGTAAGGTGGACATGGGGCAGCCTGGGGGGTAGGATGGACATGGGGCAGCCTGGGGGTAAGGTGGACATGGGGCGGCCTGGGGGGTAGGATGGACATGGGGCGGCCTAGGGGTAGGATGGACATGGGGCGGCCTGGGGGGTAAGGTGGACATGGGGCGGCCTGGGGGTAAGGTGGACATGGGGCGGACTGGGGGGTAGGATGGACATGGGGCAGCCTGGGGGGTAGGATGGACATGGGGCGGCCTGGGGGTAGGATGGACATGGGGCGGCCTGGGGGTAAGGTGGACATGGGGCAGCCTGGGGGTAGGATGGACATGGGGCAGCCTGGGGGTAAGGTGGACATGGGGCGGCCTGGGGGTAGGATGGACATGGGGCGGCCTGGGGGTAGGATGGACATGGGGCGGCCTGGGGGTAAGGTGGACATGGGGCGGCCTGGGGGTAAGGTGGACATGGGGCGGCCTGGAGGGTAGGATGGACATGGGGCGGCCTGGGGGTAAGGTGGACATGGGGCTGCCTGGGGGTAGGATGGACATGGGGCGGCCTGGGGGTAAGGTGGACATGGGGCGGCCTGGGGGTAAGGTGGACATGGGGCACCCTGGAAGGTATGATGGACATGGGGCGGCCTGGGGGTCAGGTGTACATGGGGCGGCCTGGGGGTAAGGTGGACATGGGGCGGCCTGTGGGTAGGATGGACATAGGGCGGCCTGGGGGTAAGGTGGACATGGGGCGGCCAGGGGTTAAGGTGGACAAGGGACGGCCTGGGGGTAGGATGGACATGGGGCGGCCTGGGGGTAAGGTGGACATGGGGCGGCCTGGGGGTAAGGTGGACATGGGGCGGCCTGGGGGTAGGATGGACATGGGGCAGCCTGGGGGTAAGGTGGTCATGGGGCGGCCTGGGGGGTAGGATGGACATGGGGCGGCCTGGGGGTAGGATAGACATGGGGCGGCCTGGGGGTAAGGTGGACATGGGGCGGCCAGGGGGTAAGGTGGACATGGGGCGGCCTGGGGGGTAGGATTTACATGGGGCGGCCTGGGGGTAAGGTGGACATGGGGCGGCCTGGGGGTAAGGTATACATGGGGCGGACTGGGGGGTAGGATGGACATGGGGCAGCCTAGGGGGTAGGATGGACATGGGGCGGCCTGGGGGGTAGGATGGACATGGGGCGGCCTGGGGGTAAGGTGGACATGGGGCAGCCTGGGGGGTAGGATGGACATGGGGCAGCCTGGGGGTAAGGTGGACATGGGGCGGCCTGGGGGGTAGGATGGACATGGGGCGGCCTTGGGGTAGGATGGACATGGGGCGGCCTGGGGGGTAAGGTGGACATGGGGCGGCCTGGGGGTAAGGTGGACATGGGGCGGACTGGGGGGTAGGATGGACATGGGGCAGCCTAGGGCGTAGGATGGACATGGGGCGGCCTGGGGGGTAGGATGGACATGGGGCGGCCTGGGGGTAAGGTGGACATGGGGCAGCCTGGGGGGTAGGATGGACATGGGGCAGCCTGGGGGTAAGGTGGACATGGGGCGGCCTGGGGGGTAGGATGGACATGGGGCGGCCTAGGGGTAGGATGGACATGGGGCGGCCTGGGGGGTAAGGTGGACATGGGGCGGCGTGGGGGTAAGGTGGACATGGGGCGGCCTGTGGGTATAATGGACATGGGGCGGCCTGGGGGTAAGGTGGACATGGGGCGGCCTGGGGGTAAGGTGGACATGGGGAGGCCTGGGGGTAAGGTGGACATGGGGCAGCCTGGGGGTAAGGTGGACATGGGGCGGCCAGGGGGTAAGGTGGACATGGGGCGGCCTGGGGGTAGGATGGACATGGGGCGGCCTAGGGGTAGGATGGACATGGGGCGGCCTGGGGGTAAGGTGGACATGGGGCAGCCTGGGGGTAAGGTGGACATGGGGCGGCCTGGGGGTAAGGTGGACATGGGGCGGCCTGGGGGGTAGGATGGACATGGGGCGGCCTAGGGGTAGGATGGACATGGGGCGGCCTGGGGGTAAGGTGGACATGGGGCGGCCTGGGGGTAAAGTGGACATGGGGCGGCCTGGAGGGTAGGATGGACATGGGGCGGCCTGGGGGTAAGGTGGACATGGGGCTGCCTGGGGGTAGGATGGACATGGGGCGGCCTGGGGGTAAGGTGGACATGGGGCGGCCTGGGGGTAAGGTGGACATGGGGCACCCTGGAAGGTATGATGGACATGGGGCGGCCTGGGGGTAAGGTGAACATGGGGCGGCCTGGGGGTAAGGTGGACATGGGGCGGCCTGTGGGTAGGATGGACATAGGGCGGCCTGGGGGTAAGGTGGACATGGGGCGGCCAGGGGTTAAGGTGGACAAGGGACGGCCTGGGGGTAGGATAGACATGGGGCGGCCTGGGGGTAAGGTGGACATGGGGCGGCCTGGGGGTAAGGTGGACATGGGGCGGCCTGGGGGTAGGATGGACATGGGGCAGCCTGGGGGTAAGGTGGTCATGGGGCGGCCTGGGGGGTAGGATGGACATGGGGCGGCCTGGGGGTAGGATAGACATGGGGCGGCCTGGGGGTAAGGTGGACATGGGGCGGCCAGGGGGTAAGGTGGACATGGGGCGGCCTGGGGGTAGGATTTACATGGGGCGGCCTGGGGGTAAGGTGGACATGGGGCGGCCTGGGGGTAAGGTATACATGGGGCGGACTGGGGGGTAGGATGGACATGGGGCAGCCTAGGGGGTAGGATGGACATGGGGCGGCCTGGGGGGTAGGATGGACATGGGGCGGCCTGGGGGTAAGGTGGACAAGGGGCAGCCTGGGGGGTAGGATGGACATGGGGCAGCCTGGGGGTAAGGTGGACATGGGGCGGCCTGGGGGGTAGGATGGACATGGGGCGGCCTAGGGGTAGGATGGACATGGGGCGGCCTGGGGGGTAAGGTGGACATGGGGCGGCCTGGGGGTAAGGTGGACATGGGGCGGACTGGGGGGTAGGATGGACATGGGGCAGCCTAGGGGGTAGGATGGACATGGGGCGGCCTGGGGGGTAGGATGGACATGGGGCAGCCTGGGGGTAAGGTGGACATGGGGCAGCCTGGGGGGTAGGATGGACATGGGGCAGCCTGGGGGTAAGGTGGACATGGGGCGGCCTGGGGGGTAGGATGGACATGGGGCGGCCTAGGGGTAGGATGGACATGGGGCGGCCTGGGGGGTAAGGTGGACATGGGGCGGCCTGGGGGTAAGGTGGACATGGGGCGGCCTGTGGGTATAATGGACATGGGGCGGCCTGGGGGTAGGGTGGACATGGGGCGGCCTGGGGGTAAGGTGGACATGGGGAGGCCTGGGGGTAAGGTGGACATGGGGCAGCCTGGGGGTAAGGTGGACATGGGGCGGCCAGGGGGTAAGGTGGACATGGGGCGGCCTGGGGGGTAGGATGGACATGGGGCGGCCTGGGGGTAAGGTGGACATGGGGCGGCCTGGGGGTAGGATGGACATGGGGCGGCCTGGGGGTAAGGTGGACATGGCGCGGCCTGGGGGTAAGGTGGACATGGGGAGGCCTGTGGGTAGGATGGACATGGGGCGGCCTGGGGGTAAGGTGGACATGGGGCGGCCTGGGGGTAGGATGGACATGGGGCGGCCTGAGGGTAAGGTGGACATGGGGCGGCCTGGGGTTAAGGTGGACATGGGGCGGCCTGGGGGGTAGGATGGACATGGGGCGGCCTGGGGGTAAGGTGGACATTGGGCGGCCTGGGGGTAGGATGGACATGGGGCGGCCTGGGGGGTAGGATGGACATGGGGCAGCCTGGGGGTAAGGTGGACATGACGCGGCCTGAGGGGTAGGATGGACATGGCCGGGGTAGCCTGGGGGTAAGGTGGACATGGGGCGGCCTGGGGGTAAGGTGGACATGGGGCGGCCTGGGGGTAGGATGGACATGGGGCGACCTGGGGGTAAGGTGGACATGGGGCGGCCTAGTGGTAGGATGGACATGGGGCGGCCTGGGGGGTAGGATGGACATGGGGCAGCCTGGGGGTACGATGGACATGGGGCAGCCTGGGGGTAAGGTGGACATGGGGCGGTCTGGGGGTAGGATGGACATGGGGCAGCCTGGGGGTAGGGTGGACATGGGGCGGCCTGGGGGTAAGGTGGACATGGGGAGGCCTGGGGGTAGGATGGACATGGGGCAGCCTGGGGGGTAAGGTGGACATGGGGCAGCCTGGGGGGTAAGGTGGACATGGGTCGGCCTGGGGGGTAAGGTGGACATGGGGCGGCCTGGGGGTAAGGTGGACATGGGGCGGCCTGGGGGTAAGGTGGACATGGGGCGGCCGGGGGGTAAGGAGGACATGGGGCGGCCTGGGGGTAAGGTGGACATGGGGCGGCCTGGGGGTAAGGTGGACATCGGGCGGCCTGGGGGTAAGGTGGACATGGGGCGGCTTGGGGGTAGGATGGACATGGGGCGGCGTGGGGGTTGGATGGACATGGGGCAGCCTGGGGGTAGGATGGACATGGGACAGCCTGGGGGTAGGATGGACATGGGGCAGCTTGGTGGTAGGATGGACATGGGGCAGCCTGGGGGTAAGATGGACATGGGGTGGCCTGGGGGTAAGGTGGACATGGGGCGGCCTGGGGGTAGGATGGACATGGGGCGGCCTGGGGGTAAGGTGGACATGGGGCGGCCTGGGGGTAGGATGGACATGGGGCAGCATGGGGGTAGGATGGACATGGGGCAGCTTGGGGGTAGGATGGACATAGGGCGGCCTGGGGGAAAGGTGGACATGGGGCAGCTTGGGGGTAGGATGGACATGGGGCAGCTTGGGGGTAGGATGGACATAGGGCGGCCTGGGGGTAAGGTGGACATGGGGCGGCCTAGGGGTAAGGTGGACATGGGGCGGCCTGGGGGTAGGATGGACATGGGGCAGCAGTAGTAGGGATGACACGCCACAGACGATATTTTGTTTTGGGCAAATATCGTGTGTGGCGTGTCGCGGATTTCAGGTGAATTTAGAAATATCGTGTGTGGCGTGTCGGGGTTTCAGGTGAATTTGGGGAGTCACAGATTTGGGATTAAGGATTTCTTATGAGAAAAATAATTTCTGAGGTTTTAGAAGTTTGTTAAAAGTTCTTATGATAAAAATAATGTCATACAAGTTTGTTAAAGTTCTTATGGGAGAAATTCAAATATCGTGTGTGGCGTGTTGGGGGTTTCAGGTGAATTTGGGCAGTCACAGATTTGGAATTAAGGAATTCATAAAGGAAAATAATTTCCGAGATTTTCGAAGTTTGTTAAAAGTTCTTATGATGTAAATAAGTTCATACGAGTTTGTTAAAGTTCTTATGAGAGAAATTCAAATATCAAGTGTGGCGTGTTGGGGGTTTCAGGTAAATTTTGTCAGTCACAGATTTTAGAAGTTGTTAAAGTTCTTATGATGAAAATAATTTCCGAGACTTAGAAGTTTGTTAAAGTTCTTATGGGAGAAATTTTAAATTCGTGTTTATGAGCCAGGGTTTTCAGGTAAATTTTGTCAGTCACAGATTTTAGAAGTTGTTAAAGTTCTTATAATGAAAATAATGTCATACGAGTTTGTTAAAGTTCTTATCATGAAATAATGTCATACGACTTTTGTTAAAAGTTCTCATGGGATTCTTACTTAGAAACTAGTATATCTGAATCATTTCACAGCCGCCCCCCTTCATCTCCCTCCCTCCCTTACCTCACAATCTCTCGCGTCACCTGTATTTACCTTACGCCGGCCAGCCAGACGCCGCATGCAGGTCACCTCGGTAATCTTATCTTATCTTCTCCATAATATCTGGACCGTCCCTCTTCTTCATATTTTTCATTCATAGTTCCTTTTCATTAAACTAGTCAGTTTTACATATATAAACAAAGTCAGGGTCTAGCTCACGTTCCCACCTTAGTTTTACTAATACATCTTCTTTAGTGTCCAATCATTTTCTTCGAGATTTAAAACACAGCTATTTCAAACGTATTAAAATACAATAATTTTGTTATCGAGCTCCAGCTCCTATCCCCGCCTTAGTCCCCTGTCGTATAATGATTACTAACAGTCCAATCCCTCTAAAATTTAAAAATAATCATATTTCAAACGTAGTTCAATACAGTAATTTAGTTACCGAGCTCCAGCTCTTGTCCTCCACCTTAGTTCCCTCGCACATCTTCGTTAATACCTAATGAAATTCCCTGAAATTTTATCCCTCTGTATTTCAGACACAGTAAATAAGATCAAGTCAGTTACTGAGCTCCAGCTCTTGTCCCCCACCCTACTTCCCCCTCAAGTCTTTGTTAATATCCTATCAATTCCACTGAAATTTTTACCCTCTGTATTTCAGACACAGTAAATAAGATCAAGTCAGTTACTGAGCTCCAGCTCTCATCCCCCGCCTTACTTCACTCTCGTGTCTTCAGTATTATCCTATCAAATTCCCTGAAATTTCTATCCTCTGTATTTCAGACATAGTTTAGTAAATCCAAACAATTATCAAACTCTAGCTCTTGACCCCCAGCTTAGTTCATTTGTACAAGTTCGTTAGTAACAGATCAATTTTCCCCGAAATTTAAAAGCAGACATACTACAAAGTTAGTAAATAAGATCAAGTCAGTTACTGAGCTCCAGCTCTCGTCCAACACCTTAGTTCTCTCCCGTATATTTGTAAATAACCCATCAAATTCCCTGAAATTTTTACCCTCTGTATTTCAGACACCGTAAATAAGATCAAAACAGTTATCGAGCTCCAGCTCTCGTCCCCCAACTTAGTTCTCTCTCGTATATTCGTAAATAACCCATCAATTTCCCTGAAATTTTTACCCTCTGTATTTCAGACATAGTAAATATGATGTAAACAATTACAAAACTCTAGCTCTTGTCCTCTGTCCAAGTTCACTCCTGTAAATTCATTACTATCAGTCAAAATCCCCCTGAGATTTCAACACCCAACTACATTTTCAGACATAGTAAATAAAAACCAGTTCAGTTATCAAGTTTCTACTCGTGTCCCCCAGCTTAGTTCATTTTGTACAAGTTCATTATTTTCCAACTAAATCACCCTGAGATTTAAGATCACCTTATTTCTAACGTAGTAAAATTAATTTGGACATTAGCCAAGCTCCATTTCCTCAGCCTTAGATCATCGAACATAAATATATCCGATCAAGTCCCTCTCCAGCCTAACTCTTTATCAGAGTATTCACAAAACCCCAACCTGTGTAATTATCTTTCAACCCCAACGTATCCAAACCTTCAATAATCATCATACTGTATTTGCATATTTTCTCTATATTCAGCTGTGTTCTTCACATTTTTTCCATGTTTTCTGTGTTCATTCTATGTTCTACAAATGTTCACAGCATGCTCAGTTCAAATTTTTTCTACCATTTTCCCCGTATGTTCACTAAATTCTTTGTCATGTTTTCATGTACATCATATGTTCTCTGTATAACTTTTATACTCAATATTGATGTTCTCAATGTTCTTAGCTTGTTGTTCACATGTTCAGTGTTCATTCTTTGTAATCCCTATGTTCCTTATCATGTGTTCATATTCTCTATAAGTTCATATTCCCTGCATGTTCACTCTATTCATCAACTTTTTCTTACATGTTTTCTGTGTTCACCGTATTCATTCCCCTACTTAACCTCAATTTTTTTATGTTCTTTGTTTCTTTAAACCAATTTGTTTCTTCCATTCACTAACTAGTTCATTGTCAAATAATATTATACTGCAATACAGTTCCCTCAACAATTTTAGTCACCAAGTTTTTATTTGCAAACTATGTCAAAGTAATTCTCGTAGTCAACTTAATAGTTCTACCAACCCCGTTCTTAAACAAATCTACACTTTATTCAGTTCAAAATTTATAAAGACAAACCTTTCTTGTAACTTCTTAACTAACATTCTTTCGCCAATCAACTAAAACATAGTCACTTTCGTCATTTTTCAACTAAACTTATTATCCAATCAACCAAAAATAGCCAGGATTAATCTCATTCAACACCGTTCTTAACTAAAACAACCTTTTTCTTAGCTAAAAATCGTCGAAGGAATCTTACCATCACTGTTCTTAACTAAAATAACCTTTCTCTTAGCAAAAATAGTCAAGGGAAACTTTTCCAATACTGTTCATAACTAACTTTATCCATCGTGAAGTAATTGAAAATAGTCTTGTTCATCATTTTGTAACAGCCATTATGTTTCGTCAAGTAAGAAAATATAGTCAAAGATATCTATCATCGTCGTTCTTAACTGACATTTATACTTTGTGGAGCACTAAAATAGTCACTGTGTTCATATTTTTTTCTTGTCTTTCCTCAACTAAAATACAGTGCTTCCTCAGTCTAATGAACCCCGCTCTATCGAATTCCCGGAAGAGCCGAACAAATTGAATTCAGTACCAAATGTTCAGTGGAACATACAAATGTTCGATTAAGTGAGGAATGTTCGTCCAAGCGGTCACCGAGGCCGAGCGTCGGAGCTGGCTGTCATCAACTATGATTCGACAGAGTGTAAACAGTTATACATGTACAGTATAGTGTTTTATTATCCTTACCCATTGTTTCTAGGGAGAAATGGTGATAAAATGGAGTCAGGGGGGTAATGGTGAGAGAGTTGTTGTCAGGAGGCAAGTGGTGTCATTAGTTAGGGTTTTTTGTTAGGGGGCAGGTAGTGTAAGTTACGTATTCTCATGGGAGGCAGGTTGTCAGCCAGGCAGCTGACAACCAGCTGAAATGGTGATAAAATAGTGTCAGGAGGGCATTGGTGAGAGAGTTGTTGTCAGGAGGCAAATGGTGTCAGTAGTTAGGGGTTTTTGTTAGGGGGCAGGTGTTGTCAGTGGTAGAAGTTGTCAAGGGAGGCTACCTTGGCTACCTTGAGGTGCTTCCGGGGCTTAGTGTCCCCGCGGCCCGGTCGTCGACCAGGCCTCCTGGTTGCTGGACTGATCAACCAGGCTGTTAGACGCGGCTGCTCGCAGCCTGACGTATGAGTCACAGCCTGGTTGATCAGGTATCCTTTGGAGGTGCTTATCCAGTTCTCTCTTGAACACTGTGAGGGGTTTGCCAGTTATGCCCCTTATGTGTAGTGGAAGCGTGTTGAACAGTCTCGGGCCTCTGATGTTGATAGAGTTCTCTCTCAGAGTACCTGTTGCACCTCTGCTTTTCAACGGGGGTATTCTGCACATCCTGCCATGTCTTCTGGTCTCATGTGGTGTTATTTCTGTGTGCAGGTTTGGGACCAGCCCCTCAATTATTTTCCACGTGTAAATTATTATGTATCTCTCCCGCCTGCGCTCAAGGGAGTACAGATTTAGGCTCTTTAGTCGGTCCCAGTAATTTAGATGTTTTACTGAGTGGATTCTAGCAGTAAAGGATCTCTGCACGCTCTCTAGGTCAGCAATTTCTCCAGCTTTGAAAGGGGCTGTCATTGTGCAGCAGTACTCCACTCTAGATAACACAAGCGTTTTGAAAAGTATCATCATCGGTATAGCATCTCTAGTGTGAAAAGTTCTTGTTATCCAACCTGTCATTTTTCTTGCAGTTGTGACGGCTACTTTATTGTGTTCTTTAAAGGTAAGGTCTTCCGACATGAGTACACCCAGGTCCTTTACATTGCCTTTTCGTTCTATGTTATGATTTGCCTGCGTTTTGTACGTGGTTCTTGTTTTTATGTTTTCAATTTTTCCGTAGCGCATGAGCTGAAACTTATCCTCGTTGAATACCATATTATTTTCTGTAGCCCATAGAAAGACCTGATCAACATCTGATTGGAGGTTTGCCGTGTCCTCTATGTTGCCAACTCTCATGAAAATCCTAGTGTCATCTGCAAAGGATGATACAGTGCTATAGGTTGTGTTCTGGTCTATGTCCGATATGAGGATGAGAAAAAGTACTGGAGCAAGCACAGTACCCTGGGGGACTGAGCTCTTCACGGTTGATGGGCTGGATTTTATTTTGTTGACTATTACACATTGGGTTCTGTCAGTCAGGAAATTGTAGATCCATCTGCCTATTTTCCCGGTAATTCCTTTTGAACGCATTTTATGTGCAATAACACCATGGTCACATTTATCAAAAGCTTTTGCGAAATCTGTGTAAATTACATCAGCGTTTTGTTTGTCTTCCATAGCATCTAATGCCATATCATAGTGGTCCAGCAACTGCGACAGGCAAGAGCGCCTTGTTCTGAAACCATGTTGTCCGGGGTTATGGAGATGCTGTGATTCCATGTATTTTGTGATCTTACTTCTTAGCACTCTCTCAAAAATTTTTATGATGTGCGATGTTAGTGCTATCGGTCTGTAATTTTTTGCCTCTGCCTTATTTCCTCCTTTATGGAGTGGTGCTATCTCTGCTGTTTTTAGTATGACAGGGATAACGCCAGTATCTAGGCTTTGTCTCCACAGAATGTGAAGGGCCTGCGATAGTGGTTTTTTACAGTTCTTGATGAATATGGAGTTCCAAGAATCCGGGCCTGGTGCAGAGTGCATAGGCATACTGTTTATGGCTTCTTCAAAATCTAGTGGGGATAGGGCGACGTCTGATATGTGATTTGATGTTGGTGGAGGCTGGAGTAATACTGTACAGGTACAGTAGTGGTGTCAGTAAAGGCTGTAGAGGCAGGCACCACATGTGACTGGCGGCTCCTTGCTCCTCTCCAGCCCCCCCCCCCCCCCACCTGCACCTGACCACCAGAGACCAGCCACTACTCCTCTCCTCTCTCGTCGTCAGATGCCAAGAGTCAATTTAATAATAATTATCGCATTATCTACACTGAGAATAGCCTTTTTATTAGAAAAATGTCATATTGGCACAATAATAATGGTGAAAATTGTGATATATACAGTACATATTTTAAACAGTTTCAACACATTTCCTTTTCACTTAATTTTTAATAAAATTGGGGTGTAGATAACAGTTGGCTTTGTGTGGCCGGCAGGTCGCTCCTTGAGCCATTGGGGGGGGGGGGGGAGGGGGGGGTTTGTTTCCTGGATCTCTCCCTCCCTCCCTCTAACAGCCTACGTACTGTATTGTAATACATTAGGTTTTATGTAATACAGTACTGTACTGTATAAAATTAATAAAACTTCAAAACAGACAATATTTTATTAATTATAACAACAAACAATATTATTTGAAAACAATTTGTAAGCCTATTTAGATTAAATTTTGAGTAGGCCAATAAAACAAGCACAGGTCGTGTAAACGTTAGGCCTTGGTGAGGTGGCTGGCACCATTTGTCTCCTCTCCTCCCAGTGTGAAAACGTGTTGCTCGCGCGTGAAGGATAATTTTGAACAATTTTTATCTTTTGAACTCTTATACTCTGTCAAGATGTCTCAGAGCAGCATTCGTGGTGTTCAAGATTTAAAACGAAAGAGAAAATATTTGTCAATTGATCAGAAAATTGATTTAATAGAGAAAGCAGAGCGTGGATACTCAGTCACCCGTCTCGCCCAAGAATTCAACATCGGTAAAGCTACAGTTTGTGATATAAAAAAGCGGAAGGATAATATTAGGAAATTCGTTGCTCAAAGTCAAACTCATGCAATAGGCAACAGGGAAACATTGAAGCCTGCTAAATACACGGATTTGGACTCTGCTGTATTCAAATGGTTTACACAGCATCGTGCAAAAGGAATTGCTGTTTCAGTTGATTCTATTAGAAATGCAGCTGAAAGACTTGCTGAAAAGTTAAACATTGACAATTTCAAGGCTAGCACTGGATGGGTATGTCGATTTAAAGAGAGGCATGGCATCATTAACAAGAAAATTTGTGGTGAAGCCTTAAGTGCAGATGTAGGAAGTGTTAATGCATTTAAATATAAACTTTCTCAGCACATGGTATCTAATAATCTAAGCTGGTTTCAAGTGTACAATGCAGATGAAACAGGCTTTAACTGGAAATGCCTTCAAAGAAACACTTTGGCCTCTAGGCTTGAGGAGAGTATTCCTGGTCGCAAGGTAAGCAAGGAAAGAATTTCAGCATTATTGTGCGGTAATGCAGATGGCAGTCACCGAACAAAGTGCGCAATTGTTGGGAAATCTGCCAACCCCAGAGCATTGAAAAACTGCATGAACAGATTACCTGTCGTTTACTACAACACCAAAAATGCCTGCTTCACACAGATTATTTTTGAAGACTGGTTCCAGAATCACTTTTGTAAAGAAGTAAGAAAGCATCAGATCAATGAGCGTGGCATTCGTCCTGCTGATGTAAAGGCAATGCTGTTGGTTGATAATGCCCCAGCTCACCCCATTGCTAAATTAACATCGCCTGATGGTAAAATAACATGTATGGCTTTACCACCAAATACTACATCTTTAATACAGCCCATGGATCAGGGGGTTATCTATGCTCTCAAACGGCTTTATAAGAGAGCTATGAATGTAGAAATAATGGAAGTTCTGCTCTCTCAGGAAGACGAGAGGCTTAATAAGGATACAAGAGCTAGTAGAACACTAGAAAACTTCAAGAAATATTCAATTAAAGACGCTATTTACATCTGGGCCAAACAATGGAACGAGTTGAAGGTCACCACATTAAAGAACGCATGGAATAAAATTCTGAGTCCAGTACCTGGTGAGAATAAAGACGAAGATGACTATGATTTTGAGGGCTTTGATAATGCGATTTTTGAGACATTAAGAGATGCTGGCGAGGAAGATTTGCAACTTTCTGATGTGACTGAGTGGTTAGATAATGATGCTGATGATCCAGGTTATGGTGAATTAACTGATGATGAGATTATCCAGTGTGTTACTGGTAATGCTGATGAGGATGCGGAAGAGGAGGAAGATACCTGTAGCATGTTACCTATTCCATATGCTGCATCATTACAAAACCTTAATCAGCTGCTTGATATGGTTGCTGTAACTGATGATGAAGACGTGGCAGATTATTATCTACACCTAAGGGGATTGAAAGATATTATAATGAAGAAGCTCATAATGAAGAAACAAACTAAGATTCAAAAGTTTTTGGTACAGATTAACAGTAGGCCTACAGGACCAGCACCCAGCACTAGCAAGGACTCACCTGAGGATGCCTAGGCAACTGGACCAGCACCTAGCACTAGCAAGGACTCACCTGAGGATGCCCAGGATACTGTACCAGCACCTAGCACTAGCATGGACTCACCTGAGGATGCCCAGGATACTGGACCAGCACCTAGCACTAGCATGGACTCACCTGAGGATGCCCAGGATACTGGACCAGCACCTAGCACCAGCAAGGACTTACCTGAGGATGCCCAGGATACTGGACCAGCACCTAGCACTAGCAAGGACTCACCTGAGGATGCCCAGGATACTGGACCAGCACCTAGCACTAGCATGGACTCACCTGAGGATGCCCAGGATACTGGACCAGCACCTAGCACTAGCATGGACTCACCTGAGGATGCCCAGGATACTGGACCAGCACCTAGCACTAGCATGGACTCACCTGAGGATGCCCAGGATACTGGACCAGCACCTAGCACTAGCAAGGACTCACCTGAGGATGCCCAGGATACTGTACCAGCACCTAGCACTAGCATGGACTCACCTGAGGATGCCCAGGATACTGGACCAGCACCTAGCACTAGCATGGACTCACCTGAGGATGCCCAGGATACTGGACCAGCACCTAGCACCAGCAAGGACTTACCTGAGGATGCCCAGGATACTGTACCAGCACCTAGCACTAGCATGGACTCACCTGAGGATGCCCAGGATACTGGACCAGCACCTAGCACTAGCAAGGACTCACCTGAGGATGCCCAGGATACTGGACCAGCACCTAGCACTAGCAAGGACTCACCTGAGGATGCCTAGGCAACTGGACCAGCACCTAGCACTAGCAAGGACTCACCTGAGGATGCCCAGGATACTGGACCAGCACCTAGCACTAGCATGGACTCACCTGAGGATGCCCAGGATACTGGACCAGCACCTAGCACTAGCATGGACTCACCTGAGGATGCCCAGGATACTGGACCAGCACCTAGCACTAGCATGGACTCACCTGAGGATGCCCAGGATACTGGACCAGCACCTAGCACTAGCATGGACTCACCTGAGGATGCCCAGGATACTGGACCAGCACCTAGCACTAGCATGGACTCACCTGAGGATGCCCAGGATACTGGACCAGCACCTAGCACTAGCATGGACTCACCTGAGGATGCCCAGGATACTGGACCAGCACCTAGCACTAGCATGGACTCACCTGAGGATGCCCAGGATACTGGACCAGCACCTAGCACTAGCATGGACTCACCTGAGGATGCCCAGGATACTGGACCAGCACCTAGCACCAGCAAGGACTTACCTGAGGATGCCCAGGATACTGGACCAGCACCTAGCACTAGCATGGACTCACCTGAGGATGCCCAGGATACTGGACCAGCACCTAGCACTAGCATGGACTCACCTGAGGATGCCCAGGATACTGGACCAGCACCTAGCACCAGCATGGACTCACCTGAGGATGCCCAGGCAACTGGACCAGCACCCAGCACTAGCCATAACTTACCTGGAAGTGCCAATTGAGCTGTACAACACAGTTCTAATGACATAAATGTACAAAGTGTAAAAAGTGTAGTTTAAGTGATACAGTACAGTATACATTTACTTAAGTACTGTAGTGTGATTCTAGTGGTTTGTACTTTATGTACAGACTGTAGTGTATAATGTACATTTGTTAGAAAAGTTACTGTTCCTTAATGAATTTATATTCATGTCATATCTGGCACTCTCAGGGTATTGAGGCTAAAAATCTGCACTACACAACTCAACTATTAAGGTAAGTACAGTAAAACACAGAAACAATTTATTGCTAGATTTATAAACTAGATTTTAGATTTAGAAAGATTACATAAATTAGGGTTAATTTTTTTTTTTTTTTTTTTTTTGGGGGGGGGGGGGGGGTCAGAGGGTTTTTTTGGGGCCGGATGGATGGAACGAATTCCGCACTGGAACGAATCTGCCTCGCCCCATATAGTTCGTTCAAGTGAGGACACACTGTAGTCAAATGTAACTTTGTCAACACTTTCGTAACTAAAATCATATGTCGCCAAGTAAGAAAAATAGTTAAATGTAACTTTTTCAGCACTTTCGTAAAAATTATATGTCGTTAAGTAAGAAAAATAGTCAAAGGTGCTCTCTGTAACACCAAAGTTACTCTTCGAGATATCAAAAGACACTCTCAAACACTCAAAAAATTTAGTCGCATCCTCAAAGTTATTCTCAGAGTCATCAAAAAGTTAATCTCAGTATTCAAAATGTTAGTCTCTAAGTAACTTTTCGTTCACCAGAGAAACTTTCTGAGACATCTTCGTTCATTAAAGTTAATCTCAGAGGCATAAAAGTTATTCTCAGAGTCATCAAAAAGTTAATCTCAGTCATCAAAATGCTATTCTCTAAGTAGCTTTCGTTCATCAGAGAATCTTTCTAAGACATCTTCGTTCATTAAAGTTAATCACAGAGGCATAAAAGTTATTCTCAGAGCTATCAAAATTGTTCTCGATGTCATCAAAAGTATTTTCTCGTTCATCAAAGTTAATCTCAGAGTTAACAAAGGTAATCTCTAACTCACTTTCGCTCAACATATTAATTCTCTAAGTCCTCAAAGACATTCTCTAAGACAACAAAGTTATTCTCTAAGACAACAAAGTCTTTCTCAGAGCTATCAAACTTGTTCTCAAAGTCATCAAAGTTAATCTAAGACATCATCTTTCATCAAAGATATTCTCTCTAAGCCATTAATGTTCTTCTCTAAGACATAAAAGTTATTCTCTATGTCATCAAAAAGTTATTCTCTGAGCTAACAAAATACTACTCATGTTCTCAAAGACATTCTCAAAGTTATTCTAAGAGCTATCAAACTTGTTCTCAAAGTCATCAAAGTTATTCACAGAGTCATCAAAGTTATTCTCTAACTCACTTTTGTTCTTTGAAGTTAATTTCTATGTTATAAAAGTTATTCTCAGAGACATCAAATGTTATTCTCTAACTCACTTTTGTTCATTAAAGTTAATTTCTATGTTATAAAAGTTATTATGTAAGACATAAAAGATATTCTCAGAGTCATCAAAGTTGTTCTCTAAGACATCAATGTTGTTCTCTAAGACATCAAAGATGTTCTCTAAATCATAAGTTATTCTCACAGTCACCTTCGTTCATTAGAGAAACTTTAACATCCATCTTCGTTGATCAAAGTTATTCCAGAATCATCAAAGAGATCTCTAATTCACCTTCGTTCACCAAAAAGTTGTTCTCAAAGACACCTTCGTTCATCAAAGAAACTCTCCTTCCATTATGTTATTCTTTAAGACATCTTCAGTCATAAAATTTCTCTCCAAAATGTAACTAGTTCAGCTTTTCATACCAAACCTGCACTTCTGTTAAAATATATTTTCTTAGTCACTTTACCCTAAAACTGTTTCTCTGAACTACACTGTTCAAATCTACGTAGCCTATCCTCTCCACCCAATGTTACTTAGTTAACGTAACGTTTCTAAACCTAACTTTACCTATCCTAACTTGACTTACCTTGCCTTTACTTATCGTACCTAACTTAACCTGCATAACCTAACTTTACCTATCCTAACATAACTTACCTTTACCTTACCTATCTTACCTAACTTATCTGACTTAACCTAACTTATCCTGCTTAACCTAACTTACCTACCTTACCTAACTTAACCTGCTTAACCTAACTTACCTTCCCTACCTAACTTAACCTGCTTAACCTAACTTACCTTACCTTACCTAACTTACCTACCCTACCTAACTTAACCTGCTTAACCTAACTTACCTTATCTTACCTAACTTACCTTATCTTACCTAACTTACCTAACTTAACCTAACTTAACCTGCTTAACCTAACTTAACCTGCTTAACCTAACTTAACCTGCTTAACCTAACTTACATAATTTAACCTAACCTAACCTGCTTAACCTAACTTTACCTACCCTAACTTAACTTACCTAACTTAACCTAACTTACCTACATTACCTAACATAACCTGCTTAACCTAACTTACATAATTTAACCTAACTCATCCTGCTTAACCTAACTTACCTTACCTTACCTAACTTAACCTGCTTAACCTAACTTACATAACTTAACCTAATGTACCTTACTTAACCTAACTTACCTACATTACCTAACTTAACCTGCCTAACCTAACTTACATAATTTAACCTAACTTATCCTGCTTAACCTAACTTACCTTACCTTACCTAACTTAACCTGCTTAACCTAACTTACATAACTTAACCTAACTTAACTTACGTAACTTATCTTACCTATCCTAACCTAACCTAACTTGCTTTACCTAACTTAATCTTACATTCCCAAACTGATGTATCCTAACTTATCTAGTCCAACCAGACATGATCTAACTTACATAATTATTCCTGCTTGTCTTTTGTGTTTCGTCAATCATTGTCTCATATTCATTTACTCATTTCAAGGGTTAATTTCTCGAATGGACATTTTTGCATTTCAAATGTTATTTGTTTAAGAATGGGGGTTTAACCATTTCAAAGGATTTTTGTTATATATGGGAATTTACTCGTTTCAAGGGCTAATTTCTCAAATGGTCATTTTTGCAGATCAAGGGTTATTTGTTAAAGTTTATCAAGTTGCTCATAAGTTGTATTTATTATGTTTGTTATTATATGTTCTTATTCCCCAACCCCTTAACCTAACCTCTTGTAATCTTAGTGTATTTAGTAGGTTCTATCATATGTTCTTATTCCCCAACCCTTTAACCTAACCTTTCAGAAGTAGTTTATTGTGTTTTTGACGTATTTGTTGAATATATTATCCTTTTCCTAACCTATCAGATGTAGTTTTGTTTCTCCTTTGTATATTTTTACCCAAACCCACCATCCCACTTAACCTTCTTTCCTTCTTTTACTTTGTTTTCACATATAAGTTCATTCTTTATCTTAGTAATAATAAAATTACAATAGTAAAGAATCAGATCTACTAATACTTGAAATTGAGAAAAAACAAGAGAGCAAGGGACTGAGAGCAAGAAAAGAGGAGAAAAGAGTAAGAGAGGGGGGGGGGAGGAATAGCATGGGAGCACTAAGACTTGGATTTGAGAAAAAAAAAACTAAGTGAATGAGAGTGAGGGTGAGAATGGGAGCATTAAGACTTGAATTTGAGAAACAAGAGAGCATTTGAGCAAATGAGTGAGTGAGAGGGGGAGGAAGAGAGAGAATAAGGGAGAGAGATAGAAAAGGAGGGTTAGAAGGAGTAGGAGAAACAAAGTAAAAGAAGGTTAAGTGGGATGGTGGGTTTGGGTAAAAATATACAAAGGAGAAACAAAACTACATCTGAAAGGTTAGGAAAAGGATAATATATTCAACAAATACGTCAAAAACACAATAAACTACATCTGAAAGGTTAGGTTAAAGGGTTGGGGAATAAGAACATATGATAGAACCTACTAAATACACTAAGATTACAAGAGGTTAGGTTAAGGGGTTGGGGAATAAGAACATATAATAACAAACATAATAAATACAACTTATGAGCAACTTGATGAACTTTAACAAATAACCCTTGATCTGCAAAAATGACCATTTGAGAAATTAGCCCTTGAAACGAGTAAATTTCCATATATAACAAAAATCCTTTGAAATGGTTAAACCCCCAATCTTAAACAAATAACACTTGAAATGCAAAAATGTCCATTTGAGAAATTAACCCTTGAAATGAGTAAATGAATATGAGACAATGATTGACGAAACACAAAAGACAAGCAGGAATAATTATGTAAGTTAGATCATGTCTGGTTGGACTAGATAAGTTAGGATACATCAGTTTGGGAATGTAAGATTAAGTTAGGTAAAGCAAGTTAGGTTAGGTTAGGATAGGTAAGATAAGTTACGTAAGTTAAGTTAGGTTAAGTTATGTAAGTTAGGTTAAGTTATGTAAGTTAGGTTAAGCAGGTTAAGTTTGGTAAGGTAAGGTAAGTTAGGTTAAGCAGGATAAGTTAGGTTAAATTATGTAAGTTAGGTTAGGCAGGTTAAGTTAGGTAATGTAGGTAAGTTAGGTTAAGTTAGGTACGTTAGGTTAAGTTATGTAAGTTAGGTTAAGCAGGTTAAGTTAGGTAAGGTAAGGTAAGTTAGGTTAAGCAGGATGAGTTAGGTTAAATTATGTAAGTTAGGTTAAGCAGGTTAAGTTAGGTAATGTAGGTAAGTTAGGTTAAGTTAGGTAAGTTAAGTTAGGGTAGGTAAAGTTAGGTTAAGCAGGTTAGGTTAGGTTAAATTATGTAAGTTAGGTTAAGCAGGTTAAGTTAGGTTAAGCAGGTTAAGTTAGGTTAAGCAGGTTAAGTTAGGTTAAGTTAGGTAAGGTAAGGTAAGTTAGGTTAAGCAGGTTAAGTTAGGTAGGGTAGGTAAGTTAGGTAAGGTAAGGTAAGTTAGGTTAAGCAGGTTAAGTTAGGTAGGGTAGGTAAGTTAGGTTAAGCAGGTTAAGTTAGGTAAAGTAGGTAAGTTAGGTTAAGCAAGATAAGTTAGGTTAAGTCAGGTAAGTTAGGTAAGATAGGTAAGGTAAAGGTAAGTTATGTTAGGATCTTGAGGTTATCTTGAGGTTATCTTGAGATGATTTCGGGGCTTTTTTTTAGTGTCCCCGCGGCCCGGTCCTCGACCAGGCCTCCACCCCCAGGAAGCAGCCCGTGACAGCTGACTAACACCCAGGTACCTATTTACTGCTAGGTAACAGGGGCATAGGGTGAAAGAAACTCTGCCCATTGTTTCTTGCCGGCGCCTGGGATCGAACCCAGGACCACAGGATCACAAGACCAGCGTGCTGTCCGCTCGGCCGACCGGCTCCCAAAGGTTAAGCCAGACCAGGTTAAGTTAGGTATGACAGGTAAAGGCAAGGTAAGTCAAGTTAGGATAGGTACCAGGTTAACCAGGACCAGGTTAAGTTAGGTATGATAGGTAAAGGCAAGGTAAGTCAAGTTAGGATAGGTAAAGTTAGGTTTAGGAACGTTACGTTAACTAAGTAACATTGGGTGGAGAGGATAGGTTACGTAGGTTTGAACAGTGTAGTTAAGAGAAACAGTTTTAGGGTAAAGTGACTAAGAAAATATATTTTAACAGAAGTGCAGGTTTGGTATGAAAAGCTGAACTAGTTACATTTTGGAGAGAAATTTTAAACTGAAGATGTCTTAAAGAATAACATGATGGAAGGAGAGTTTCTTTGATGAATGAAGGTGTCTTAGAGAACAACTTTTTGGTGAACGAAGGTGAATTAGAGATCTCTTTGATGATTCTGAGAATAACTTTGATCAATGAAGATGGATTGGAAAGTTTCTCTAATGAACGAAGGTGACTCTGAGAATAACTTTTATGATTTAGAGAACATCTTTGATGTCTTAGAGAACAACATTGATGTCTTAGAGAACAACTTTGATGACTCTGAGAATAACTTTTATGTCTTACATAATAACTTTTATAACATAGAAATTAACTTTAATGAACAAAATTGAGTTAGAGAATAACATTTGATGTCTCCGAGAATAACTTTTATAACATAGAAATTAACTTTAATGAACAAAATTTAGTTAGAGAATAACTTTGATGACTCTGTGAATAACTTTGATGACTTTGAGAACAAGTTTGATAGCTCTTAGAATAACTTTGAGAATGTCTTTGAGAACATGAGTAGTATTTTGTTAGCTCAGAGAATAACATTTTGATGACAGAGAATAACTTTTATGTCTTAGAGAAGAACATTAATGGCTTAGACAGAATATCTTTGATGAAAGATGATGTCTTAGATTAAATTTGATGACTTTGAGAACAAGTTTGATACCTCTGAGAAAGACTTTGTTGTCTTAGAGAATAACTTTGTTGTCTTAGAGAATGTCTTTGAGGACTTAGAGAATTAATATGTTGAACGAAAGTGAGTTAGAGATTACCTTTGTTAACTCTGAGATTAACTTTGATGAACGAGAAAATACTTTTGATGACATTGAGAATAATTTTGATAGCTCTGAGAATAACTTTTATGCCTCTGTGATTAACTTTAATGAACGAAGATGTCTTAGAAAGATTCTCTGATGAACGAAAGGCTACTTAGAGAATAGCATTTTGATGACTGAGATTAACTTTTTGATGACTCTGAGAATAACTTTTATGCCTCTGAGATTAACTTTAATGAACGAAGATGTCTTAGAAAGATTCTCTGATGAACGAAAGGCTACTTAGAGAATAGCATTTTGATGACTGAGATTAACTTTTTGATGACTCTGAGAATAACTTTTATGCCTCTGGGATTAACTTTAATGAACGAAGATGTCTCAGAAAGTTTCTATGGTGAACGAAAGGTTACTTAGAGACTAACATTTTGAATACTGAGATTAACTTTTTGATGACTCTGAGAATAACTTTGAGGATGCGAGTAAATTTTTTGAGTGTTTGAGAGTGTCTTTTGATATCTCGAAGAGTAACTTTGGTGTCATGGAGAGCACCTTTGACTATTTTTCTTACTTAACGACATATAATTTTTACGAAAGTGCTGAAAAAGTTACATTTGACTATTTTTCTTACTGAGCGACATATAATTTTAGTTACGAAAGTGTTGAACAAGTTCCATTTGACTATTTTAGTTGAGGAAAGACAAGAAAAAAATATGACGACAGTGACTATTTTAGTGCTCCACAAAGTATAAATGTCAGTTAAGAACGACGATGATAGATATCTTTGACTATATTTTCTTACTTGACGAAACATAATGGCTGTTACGAAATGATGAACAAGACTATTTTCAATTACTTCACGATTGATAAAGTTAGTTATGAACAGTATTGGAAAAGTTTCCCTTGACTATTTTTGCTAAGAGAAAGGTTATTTTAGTTAAGAACAGTGATGGTAAGATTCCTTCGACGATTTTTAGCTAAGAAAAAGGTTGTTTTAGTTAAGAACGGTGTTGAATGAGATTAATCCTGGCTATTTTTGGTTGATTGGATAATAAGCTTAGTTGAGAAATGACGAAAGTGACTATGTTTTAGTTGATTGGCGAAAGATTTTTAGTGAAGAAGTTAGAAGAAAGGTTTTTCTTTGTAAATTTGGAACTGAATAAAGTGTAGATTTGTTTAAGAACGGGGTTGGTAGAACTATTACCTGGTTGATGGGGTTCTGGGAGTTCTTCTACTCCCCAAGCCCGGCCCGAGGCCAGGCTCGACTTGTGAGAGTTTGGTCCACCAGGCTGTTGCTTGGAGCGGCCCGCAGGCCCACATACCCACCACAGCCCGGTTGGTCCGGCACTCCTTGGAGGAATAAATCTAGTTTCCTCTTGAAAATGTCCACTGTTGTTCCGGCAATATTTCTTATGCTTGCTGGGAGGACGTTGAACAACCGCGGACCTCTGATGTTTATACAGTGTTCTCTGATTGTGCCTATGGCACCTCTGCTCTTCATTGGTTCTATTCTACATTTTCTTCCATGTCGTTCACTCCAGTACGTTGTTATTTTACTGTGTAGATTTGGTACTTGGCCCTCCAGTATCTTCCAGGTGTATATTATTTGATATCTCTCTCGTCTTCTTTCTAGTGAGTACATTTGGAGGGCTTTGAGACGATCCCAATAATTTAGGTGCTTTATTGCGTCTATGCGTGCCGTATATGTTCTCTGTATTCCCTCTATTTCAGCAATCTCTCCTGCTTTGAAGGGGGAAGTGAGTACTGAGCAGTACTCAAGACGGGACAACACAAGTGCCTTGAAGAGTACAACCATTGTGATGGGATCCCTGGATTTGAAAGTTCTCGTAATCCATCCTATCATTTTTCTGGCTGTCGCAATATTTGCTTGGTTATGCTCCTTAAACGTTAGGTCGTCCGACATTATTATTCCCAAATCCTTTACATGCTGTTTTCCTACTATGGGTACATTTGATTGTGTTTTGTACTCTGTATTATGTTTAAGGTCCTCATTTTTACCGTACCTGAGTACCTGGAATTTATCACTGTTAAACATCATGTTATTTTCTGATGCCCAGTCGAAAACTTTATTAATATCAGCTTGAAGTTTTTCAATGTCCTCAGCCGAGGTAATTTTCATACTGATTTTTGTGTCATCTGCAAAGGATGATACGAAGCTGTGACTTGTATTTTTGTCTATATCTGATATGAGAATAAGGAAAAGCAGTGGTGCAAGGACTGTACCCTGAGGTACAGAGCTTTTCACTGCACTTGGACTAGATTTTATATGGTTGACAGTTACTCGCTGAGTCCTGTTTGACAGAAAACTGAGTATCCAGCGTCCTACTTTACCGGTTATTCCCATTGACTTCATTTTGTGTGCTATCACGCCATGGTCACATTTATCGAAGGCCTTTGCGAAGTCCGTGTATATCACATCAGCATTCTGTTTCTCTTCTAATGCCTCAGTGACTTTGTCGTAGTGCTCAAGTAGCTGTGAGAGGCACGATCTTCCCGCTCGAAATCCATGTTGGCCTGGGTTATGAAGGTCATTGGTCTCCATGAAATTGGTGACCTGACTCCTAATCACTCTCTCAAATACTTTTATGATGTGCGATGTTAGTGCAACTGGTCTATAATTTTTTGCCAATGCTTTGCTCCCTCCCTTGTGTAGAGGGGCTATGTCTGCTACTTTAAGTGCATCTGGTATCTCCCCCGTGTCCAAGCTCTTCCTCCACACTATACTGAGTGCCTGTGCTACCGGCACTTTGCATTTCTTTATAAATATTGAATTCCATGAGTCTGGACCTGGGGCCGAGTGCATGGGCATGTTTTCAATTTCTTTTTCAAAATTTAGTGCGCTCGTGTTTATATCAGTTATATTTACCGGGGTTTGAATATCCCGCATAAAGAAAATGTCTGGACCTTCCACCTTCATGTTGTTTATTGGAGTGCTAAACATGTCCTCATACTGCTTTTTTAGGATTTCACTAATTTCTTTGTCATCCTCCGTGTATGAACCTTCACTTGTACGAATAGGTCCAATACTGGCAGTGGTTTTTGCTTTTGATTTCGCATATGAGAAGAAATATTTTGGATTTTTCTTTATTTCCTGAATTGCTTTCTGTTCTAACTGCCTTTCTTCAGTTTCATATGAGTGTTTCAATTTCCGCTCGATTTCTTCAATCTCCCTATTTAAATTATTCCTTCTTTGACGGGAAATTCGTGTCTGCATAAGCAGTTCCGTTATTTTTTTCCTGCGTTTATAGTGTCGTCTGCGTTCTCTTTCTACGTTAGATCTCTTTCTGGCTTTCCTCAAAGGAACATGTTTCAGACAGACTTGATACGCTTCTGAAGTAAGTTTTTCTATTCCTTCTGTAGGACTTGTATTATTTAGAACAGTTCCCCATGGAATGTTTGTAAGTTCCCTGTTTATTATCTCCCAGTCTATCCTTTTATTATTAAAATTGAATTTACTGAATAGCCCCTCTCGCTTTATCAACGTTTTAGGTCTATTCTGAGTATTGATGGTCGTTTGCACTTCAATGAGTTTGTGATCTGAGTATGTGGTATCTGATATCGTAATGTCTCTGATAATGTCTTCATTGTTCGTAAAGACCAGATCTAGAATATTTTCATTTCTCGTTGGCTCCGATATCTGCTGATTGAGTGAAAATTTGTCACAGAATCTAAGTAGTTCTCTAATCTGTGGTTGGTTAGGTCCTGTTAGATTTCCTGGTATAATATTATTGTTTGCTATTTTCCACCTGAGACTAGGCAAGTTGAAGTCACCTAGGAAAATAATATCAGGTATCGGGTTCTCCAAATTATCAAGGCTATTCTCTATTTTGCTTATCTGTTCTGTGAATTCCTCAGCCGTTGCATCTGGCGGTTTGTATATTAGTATAATCACTAAATTTATTTTCTCTATTTTTAATCCCAGTACCTCTACCACCTCATTTGTAACGTTTAGGAGCTCCGAGCATACAAGGTCTTCCCTAATATACAGACCCACTCCTCCATGTGACCTAATTTTCCTATCACACCTGTATAGGTTATATCCTGGAATCCAGATCTCACTGTCCAACAATTCCCCTGCATGGGTTTCTGTGAAAGCTCCAAATACTGCATTTGACTCCGTGAGGAGGCCATTTATGAACTGTACTTTGTTGTTTGTTCTTGTTTTCAGTCCTTGTATGTTGGCAAAGATGAATGAGGTTACTCTATTAGTGATAGTTTGAATGGGAGACTTTTTCGGCACGTCCATTAATCGTGGACATAATTAGTTTGTTCTGACCAGTACTGATTGTTGTAGGGCAGTTTTCTGTCGTAGTTGTAGTTCCCTTTCGGTGGGTAATTGTATCTGTAATTCTGGAATGCCAGTGGATCTGTCATCCAGTTCCATACACTCTCCATGCTGCTCCTTTTGAATTCTCTGCCGGTCTGGTATAAAAAATTTATAGACTTTCCTCCAAATTCATTATCCTGCTTGCCACTCTTTATGTAGCGTTCCGTGCCTTTCACGTGAAAGTGTGGGCAGCTAAGGTCATAGCATTTTCTGTCCTCCAGTGAGGTTTGGCACATGTCAGGATGGAAAAACCTACATATTGATCCAAATCGACACTCACCTTTCCTAAGCATATTTAAACATTTTTTGGGATGTTGGTAACTGCATTCTAATCCTTTCTTATTACCAGCATATCTATGTCTGCATATGCCCTTTGCATAAAATTTGCATAAGTCTGTCCTTCTGTTCTGAATTGCTCTATCGAGAACCGTCGTGGTGTCTGTACCTATCGAGCTGTCAGGTACACTTTCTAGTTTAATGTCATCTACATCCAGGCCTACTGAGTCAGAGTTTGCAACTTCCTGAGTTTCAGCCTGACTGAAAGTTGACTACGAGAATTACTTTGACATAGTTTGCAAATAAAAACTTGGTGACTAAAATTGTTGAGGGAACTGTATTGCAGTATAATATTATTTGACAAAGAACTAGTTAGTGAATGGAAGAAACAAATTGGTTTAAAGAAACAAAGAACATAAAAAAATTGAGGTTGTAGGGGAATGAATACGGTGAACACAGAAAACATGTAAGAAAAAGTTGATGAATAGAGTGAACATGCAGGGAATATGAACTTATAGAGAATATGAACACATGATAAGGAACATAGGGAATACAAAGAATGAACACTGAACATGTGAACAACAAGCTAAGAACATTGAGAACATGAATATTGAGTATAAAAGTTATACAGAGAACATATGATGTACATGAAAACATGACAAAGAACATAGTGAACATACGGGGAAAATGGTAGAAAAAATTTGAACTGAGCATGCTGTGAACATTTGTAGAACATAGAATGAACACAGAAAACATGGAAAAAATGTGAAGAACACAGCTGAATATAGAGAAAATATGCAAATACAGTATGATGATTATTGAAGGTTTGGATACGTTGGGGTTGAAAGATAATTACACAGGTTGGGGTTTTGTGAATACTCTGATAAAGAGTTAGGCTGGAGAGGGACTTGATCGGATATATTTATGTTCGATGATCTAAGGCTGAGGAAATGGAGCTTGGCTAATGTCCGGTTAATTTTACTACGTTAGAAATAAGGTGATCTTATATCTCAGGGTGATTTAGTTGGAAAATAAAGAACTTGTACAAAATGAACTAAGCTGGGGGACTCGAGTTGAAACTTGATAACTGAACTGGTTTTTATTTACTATGTCTGAAAATGTAGTTGGGTGTTGAAATCTCAGGGGGATTTGGACTGATAGTAATGAATTTACAGGAGTGAACTTGGACAGAGGACAAGAGCTAGAGTTTTATAATTGTTTACATCATATTTACTATGTCTGAAATACAGAGGGTAAAAATTTCAGGGAAATTGATGGGTTATTTACGAATATACGAGAGAGAACTAAGTTGGGGGACGAGAGCTGGAGCTCGATAACTGTTTTGATCTTATTTATGGTGCCTGAAATACAGAGGGTAAAAATTTCAGGGAAATTGATGGGTTATTTACAAATATACGAGAGAACTAAGGTGTTGGACGAGAGCTGGAGCTCAGTAACTGACTTGATCTTATTTACTAACTTTGAAGTATGTCTGCTTTTAAATTTCGGGGAAAATTGATCTGTTACTAACGATCTTGTACAAATGAACTAAGCTGGGGGTCAAGAGCTAGAGTTTGATAATTGTTTGGATTTACTAAACTATGTCTGAAATACAGAGGATAGAAATTTCAGGGAATTTGATAGGATAATACTGAAGACACGAGAGGGAAGTAAGGCGGGGGAGGAGAGCTGGAGCTCAGTAACTGACTTGATCTTACTTACTGTGTCTGAAATACAGAGGGTAAAAATTTTAGGGGAATTGATAGGATATTAACAAAGACTTGAGGGGGAAGTAGGGTGGGGGACAAGAGCTGGAGCTCAGTAACTGACTTGATCTTATTTTCTGTGTCTGAAATACAGAGGGATAAAATTTCAGGGAATTTCATTAGGTATTAACGAAGATGTGCGAGGGAACTAAGGTGGAGGACAAGAGCTGGAGCTCGGTAACTAAATTACTGTATTGAACTACGTTTGAAATATGATTATTTTTAAATTTTAGAGGGATTGGACTGTTTGTAATCATTATACGACAGGGGACTAAGGCGGGGATAGGAGCTGGAGCTCGATAACAAAATTATTGTATTTTAATATGTTTGAAATAGCTGTGTTTTAAATCTCGAAGAAAATGATTGGATACTAAAGAAGATGTATTAGTAAAACTAAGGTGGGAACGTGAGCTAGACCCTGACTTTGTTTATATATGTAAAACTGACTAGTTTAATGAAAAGGAACTATGAATGAACAATATGAAGGAGAGGGACGGTCCAGATATTATGGAGAAGATAAGATAAGATTACCGAGGTGACCTGCATGCGGCGTCTGGCTGGCCGGCGTAAGGTAAATACAGGTGACGCGAGAGATTGTGAGGTAAGGGGGGGAGGGAGATGAAGGGGGGCGGCTGTGAAATGATTCAGATATACTAGTTTCTAAGTAAGAATCCCATGAGAACTTTTAACAAAAGTCGTATGACATTATTTCATGATAAGAACTTTAACAAACTCGTATGACATTATTTTCATTATAAGAACTTTAACAACTTCTAAAATCTGTGACTGACAAAATTTACCTGAAAACCCTGGCTCATAAACACGAATTTGAAATTTCTGCCATAAGAACTTTAACAAACTTCTAAGTCTCGGAAATTATTTTCATCATAAGAACTTTAACAACTTCTAAAATCTGTGACTGACAAAATTTACCTGAAACCCCCGACACGCCACACACGATATTTGAATTTCTCTCATAAGAACTTTAACAAACTCGTATGAACTTATTTACATCATAAGAACTTTTAACAAACTTCTAAAATCTCGGAAATTATTTTCCTTTACGAATTCCTTAATTCCAAATCTGTGACTGCCCAAATTCACCTGAAACTCCCGACACGCCACACACGATATTTGAATTTCTCCCATAAGAACTTTAACAAACTTGTATGACATTATTTTTATCATAAGAACTTTTAACAAACTTCTAAAACCTCAGAAATTATTTTTCTCATAAGAAATCCTTAATCCCAAATCTGTGACTCCCCAAATTCACCTGAAACCCCCGACATGCCACGCACGATATTTCTAAATTCACCTAAAATCCCCGACACGCCACACACGATATTTGCCCAAAACAAAATATCGTCTGTGGCGTGTCATCCCTACTACTGGCAGCTTGGGGGTAGGATGGACATGGGGCAGCCTGGGGGTAGGATGGACATGGGGCGGCCTGGGGGTAAGGTGGACATGGGGCGGCCTGGGGGTAGGATGGACATAAGGGCAGCCTGGGGGTAGGATGGACATGGGGCAGCCTGGGGGTAGGATGGACATGGGGCAGCTTGGGGGTAGGATGGACATGGGGTGGCCTGGGGGTAAGGTGGACATGGAGTTGCATGGGGTGGACATGTTGGGAGGGGTTGGGGTTGTGGGGGTGGGGTTGGGAGCGTGGAGTCGCTTGTGCATCCATGGAATCATCTATGTTTACTATATTCCCCCACACTGAGACTCGTCTCCTGTCCCATGTGGCAAATCAATGCATCTCACAACCCCATAACAATCAACAAACAAAAAAACATTCATGCACCAATTCTCTGTTTGTTCTTATATATTTCGAAACTAAGAAAAAAAAAGTTTCTATCCAGCGAACCGCCATACATCAACGCGTTGTTTAGACAAGGCGCTGACAGGTGTCTTTGTCACCCCAGACCCCAGGCGAAATGAATGAAATTCTTTGCACTCGTTACAGGTGACCCACATTCGGCATTAAAGAGATGAATGATAGAGTTTACTGTACTGAATACTAATACAAAAAGGGATTACCATAAAAAATTAAAATAATATATTTTACGTCAAATAAATTTAGTTACGTTAATTGAATGGCTATATTCGAGAAACAACTGGCTACGCGCTTGGGCGAGATGGTGCTGGAATAATTTTAAAAAGTTAGCACTGAACTCTGTGTCGAGTCAACCCGCAAAAAAAATACAGACTCTCATGCCAAATTCGCTTAAACGCTTTAAATTAAAATTTTTAATTTACAACTTTTAAACTAGGATAACGTTAATAGCCCGCAATAAAGAAGAAAACTAACACATGGGACATGCATTTGTCACGCTAATCCAAATTTCTGCCAAAATCTGAGGTTTGCAACCAAACTGGACTCTTAAAAATTTTATCTCCCAAAACGGGGAAAACACGTTAAAATCGATAAAAAAAGCAAATATTTCTCCTAACCAGCGAAGTGTACTGAACAACACTGAACGGACTTGCATTGATTACACACACGATTCGAATTTTCCGCAATTAACCCGAAATTGCAGCCCAGTGGACTTAGAAAAAATTCGCACACGGCTTCTGTACCGCACCACGACCACATGTAAGCAAAACCACAGCACCACACGACGAAAATCTTAATTTTAGCTATCTATCCTAGAAACACACAAATATACTTAGGGGAAAGCTTAAAAATATTAAAAGGAACTTCATATATAATTTAAGGAACTCGATTTAACCTATAGCTTTTCCCTACCCATTAACCAACTGTCCGAATCCTAGTGACCCTGACCACTGGATCAACCCTGTACAGAAAGCCGCATGCACGAGAATCGCTATGACTAGATCCGAATCGACAATGACTAGCGTGCAATCACTAGTCATCTATCCGGGTGCCAACCACGTTTCTCACTCATCCCTGAATAACCGCGACCATCTTCATGAATTAACCGTAACGCCTAGCTTTAGGGTCGCCCGCACTTGCCCGCCCGCAGACCCTTACAGTACCCTCGTGGCGTCCCACAGAAAATACTGCCCCTGACAGTTCAACCCAGTACTGCTGTCGTATGTGGCATCCACATGACACCCTTACATTAATTGGAGTAGGTCGAGTAATATACCTTGTCCAATCAATGTAGGCGGTCCTCAACTTAACTGCCTAACTTAAAACTACCAGCACTCCACAAGGCTATAAAATCGCCTACTCTTTGCAAATCACACTACATATGCTTCCTGTGAACTTAGCGCGTGGCCCCCGGCTGAACTCTGACCATGCAGCGTGACCTAACGGAAACACGCGTGAGGCTTCAATAATTTTTAAGAAATTATTGAAACACCGCTGCCTACCATTGTAACACGGGACTGTATTGGTTCTACTCTGTCCACCACCCTGCCCATAAATATGCTTATTAAAATTTAACCGAATTCCAAAGGACCCCAGAGTATACTCTAAAGCCGAGTCCCATGCCACGTGGTCTTAGCCATTTGATCGGCTAAGCTTCTACAGACACGTGACGTCGTACCAGGTTTTCTAGCAAACTCAAGGGATCCCTCTACACCGCCACCACCAGACCATTAACCTGAAGCGTCAATCAGTTGGGGTCTGGACCAATTAATCGATCATTACAACCCTGGGGCTTGATCCCCAAGGTTGAAGGGGTTGAAGAGAATATTATTCTCTTCATCCTCCTTGCCCTGCTCCTCCTCCTTCCTCCTAGCCCTGCTCCTCCTCCTTCCTCCTGGCCCTGTTCCTTCTCCTTCCTCCTTGCCCTGCTCCTCCTTCCTCCTTGCCCTGCTCCTCTTCACCCTTCCCCTCCTCCTTCCTCCTCGCCCTCCTCCTCCTTCTTCCTTGTTGTAAATTTCCAACAATTATTTCGCATCCTTACTACATAGGATGTATTTCCTGTATTAGGCTTCTTAATCATTCAATACTCATTTAATAATCCTTAGTACAATGGGATGTATTTCCTGTACTAAGTGTAATAATTAACTAACACTACTAATCAGTAGTTTAGCATCACAGAATTCATTGCATTAGGATGTGGAGTGTCATATAATTTTCCTTAGAATCGTGGAAATGTTGCGTCAGTCAGCTAGCCACCAGAAACATTTCATATTAACATATCCAGTACAATCTAGCCTTATTTTGTCTTTTAATAAGGATAAGCATTTATTAATTGATTCACTTTTCGTTAATAAATTTATCATTGTTTACGGGAATTAATTTATGCGGCCACGATTTGCTGTGTCAGTGAATATAATGATAAATTGTATCTCCACTCCAGGTCTTTTCTCGTTCATTTAATATCGCCTAAATTAATTGATTACATCACGAGAAAAGAGGAGTCGCCACATAATACCTTTATTGTGACGTAAATATTTGTCACAACGCATTTCCTTCCATATAATTTATGCTCGGAACCCCTACTGGGAGCTATGCGCATGCGCGACTTTCGAGCAGGAAGGGAGAGAATTCGCCATACTGGCAAGAGAGACACACGAGACAACCGCCGTTGTATAGGTGTTCTGAAGTCTGCTTAGCAAGATTAGTCATAATTTAGGATCATCTGGCCATCTACAGACTCCAGACTGATCCGGCAACTTCAATCTGACGGACACCACGTTCGGCAGGGAAGATAAGTATGCCTAATTGTTTTTAGAGGCCTTTAAAATAGAATTAGGTTACCTCCCTGTTCGTTACGATGTTTGGCGACACCAAAACCTACGTAAGTGTACAGCTAGTCCCCGGATCCATTTAGAATTTACTAATATAGAATGATTCTGGTTTTGGAAATGCATATATACATAATATATGCATTTCAGCTGGAGTACCAGTGTAGGCGAGACCGCAGAGTCCACTACGGTCACGTGTTTCAAGGATCATTATCTCAGGATTGATTCCAGACTGTTGTAGAGATTGGACGTCAACTACGTTCCTCTGTCACAGCTGAGATTTAATTAGTTCTTATTGTAGATAGTTATCTCTCAGTGTAAGAATCATACATACTATATTGCACTGATTATTTATTATTAATCTTTATCGTGCAGTAGTATTTTTTGCATTACATTTTATTTAATCTATGTGAATGCATATTATCATTATTATAATCATATATTATAAGTTTCACGTAGACTAACCTTATAGAAAACCCCACAAAATGTGTCATGAGAAGCTGGTTCTAGCATGTATAGAATTTACAGTCACTGCAGAATAGAATAATAACTAATTACACATGATCATAGAGATCCATAAGTCACTGGTTCTCTCATTTAACACCACATTCTGGTCATTCCAGCTATCTCAGATTTAATCTTTATTTTGCATTTATAGAATTATACATTAATTTGAATTAAACTAGAGCCATATTTCCCCACACTCCATGCGCTCCTCCTTCCTCCTCACCTTCCTCCTCCTCCTCCACCTCCTACTTCCTCCTCGCCTTCCTCCTCCTCCTCCTTCCTCCTCGCCCTCCTCCTCCTTCCTCTTCGCCCTCCTCCTCCTCTTTCCTCCTCACCCTCCTTCCTCCTCGCCCTCCTCCTCTTCCTTCCTACTTGCCCTCCTCCTCGCCCTTCTCCTCCTTCCTCCTCGCCCACCTCCTCCTCCTTCCTCCTCGCCCTCCTCCTTCTTCTCTTCCTTCCTCCTCGCCCTCCTCCTCCTCCTTCCTCCTCGCCCTCCTCCTCCTCCTTCCTCCTCCTCCTCCTTCCTCCTCGCCCTCCTCCTCCTCCTTCCTCCTCCTCCTTCCTCCTCCTCCTCCTACTCAATCCTTCCTTCCTCCTCGCCCTCCTTCCTCGATGCCCTCCTCCTCCTTGCCCCTACTCCGTCTCATAGCCTCACTTGCCCTGCTCCTCCTCCTTCCTAATCGCCCTCCTCCTCCTTCCTCCTCGCCCTGCTCCTCCTCGTCGTGCTCCTCCTCGTCGTGCTCCTCCTCTTTCCTCCTTGCTCTCCTTCTCCTCCTTCCTCCTCTTCCTCCTCCTCCTCCTTCCTCCTCCTTCCTCCTCGTCCCTCGCCCTCTTCGTCCTCCTTCCCCTTCTTTCCTCCTTGCCCTCCGTCTTCTCCTCCTTCCTTCCTTCCTCCTCCTCCTCCTCCTCCTCCTCCTTACTTCTACCTCGCCCACTTCCTTCTCCTACTCCTCCTTCCTTCCTCCTCGCCCTTTTCCTCTTCTTCCTTCCTCCTCGCTCTCTTCCTACTCCTACTCCTCCTTCCTTCCTACTTGCCCTCCTCTTCCTTCTTCCTCGCCCTCCTCCTCATCCTCCTTCCTCCTCGCCCTCTTCTTCCTTCCTCCTCGCCCTCTTCCTACTCCTACTCCTCCTTCCTTCTTCCTCGCCCTCTTCTTCCTACCTCCTTCCTCCTTGGCCTCCTCGTCCTTGGCCTCCTCCTCCTTGCCCTGCTTCTCCTCCTCCATTCTCCCTGCCCTCCTCCTCCTTCCGCCTTGCCCTGCTCCTCCTCATTCCTCCAACGCCCTGCTCCTCCTCCTTCCTCCTCGCCCTACTCCTCCTCCTTCCTCCTTGCCCTGCTCCTCCTCCTTCCTCCTTGCCCTGCTCCTCCTTCCTCCTCCTATCTCCTCGCCCTCCTCCTTGCCCACTTCCTCCTTGCCCACTTCCTCCTTCCCCTCATCCTCCTTGCCCTCCTCCTCCTTGCCCTGCTCCTCCTCCTTCCTCCTGGCCCTGTTCCTCCTCGTTCCTCCTTTACCTGCTCCTCCTCCTTCTTTCTCCTTGCCCTGCTCCTCCTCCTTGTCCGTTACCCTGTTCCTCCTCCTCCTTCCTCCTTGCCCTGCTCCTCCTTCCTCCTCCTATCTCCTCGCCCTCCTCCTTGCCCACTTCCTCCTTGCCCACTTCCTCCTTGCCCTCCTCCTCCTCCTTGCCCTGCTCCTCCTCCCTCCTAGCCCTGTTCCTCCTCGTTCCTCCTTTACCTGCTCCTCCTCCTTGTCCGTTACCCTGCTCCTCCTCCTCCTTCCTCCTTGCCCTGTTCCTCCTCCTTACTCCTCGTCCTGCTCCTCCTCCTTCCTCCTCGTCCTCTTCCTTCCTCCTTGCCCTCCTCTTCCTCCTTTCTTCTTGCCCTCCTCCTTCCTCCTCGCCCTCCTCCATCTCATCGCCCTCCTCCTAATTGCCCTCCACCTTTTCATTCCTCCTCGCCCTCCTTCTTCCTTACCGTGCTCCTTCTTCCTCCTAGCCCTGCTCCTCCTCCTTCCTCCTTGCCTTGCTCCTCCTCCTTGTCCATTGCCCTGCTCCTCCTCCTTGTCCATTGCCCTGCTCCTCCTCATTCCTCCTTGCCCTGTTCCTCCTAATTCCTCATTGCCCTGCTCCTCCTTCCTCCTTGCCTTGCTCCTCCTCCTTCCTCCTTGCCCTGCTCCTCCTTCCTCCTCGATCTCCTCCTTGCCCTCCTCCTCCTTGCCCTGCTCCTCCTCCTTCCTCCTTGCCCTGCTCCTTCTTCCTCCTAGCCCTGCTCCTCCTCCTTCCTCCTTGCCTTGCTCCTCCTCCTTGTCCATTGCCCTGCTCCTCCTCATTCCTCCTTGCCCTGTTCCTCCTAATTCCTCATTGCCCTGCTCCTCCTTGCCTTGCTCCTCCTCCTTCCTCCTTGCCCTGCTCCTCCTTCCTCCTATCTCCTCGATCTCCTCCTTGCCCTCCTCCTCCTTGCCCTGCTCCTCCTCATTCCTCCTTGCCCTGCTCCTCCTCCTTCCTCCTCGCTCTGCTCCTCCTCCTTCCTCCTCCTCCTCTTCCTTCATCCTAGCCCTCCTCTTCCTCCTTCCTTCTTGGCCTCCTCCTTCCTCCTCGCCCTTCTCCATCTCCTCGCCCTCATCCTCCTAATTGTCCTCCAACTCTTCATTCCTCCTCGCCCTCCTTCTTCCTTGCCCTGCTCCTCATTTCTTCTCGCCCTGATCCTCCTCCTTGCCCTGCTCCTCCTCCTTCATCCTTGCCTTGCTCCTTCTCCTTCCTCCTAGCCCTGCTCCTCCTCCTTCCTCCTTGCCCTGTTCCTCTCAATTCCTCATTGCCCTGCTCCTTCTTCCTCCTTGCCTTGCTCCTCCTCCTTCCTCCTTGCCCTGCTCCTCCTCCTTCTTCCTCCTTGCCCTGCTCCTCCTTCCTCCTCCTTCCTCCTTGCCCACTTCCTTCTTGCCCTCCTCCTCCTTGCCCTGCTCCTCCTCCTTCCTCCTGGCCCTGTTCCTCTTTTACCTGCTCCTCCTCCTTGCCTTGCTTCTCCTCCTTGTCCATTGCCCTGCTCCTCCTCATTTCTCCTTGCCCTGCTCCTCCTCCTTCCTCCTCGCTCTGCTCCTCCTTCCTCCTCGCCCTCCTCCTCCTCTTCCTTCCTCCTCTGCTTTCCTCCTCACCATACTCCTCCTACTTCTTCCTCCTCCTTCTCCTTCTTCCTCCTCTTCCTTTTCCTTCTTTCCACCTCGCCCTCCTCCTCCTTCTTTCCTCCTCCTCCTCCTTCCTTCCTCCTCGCCCTCCTTCTCCTTCTCTTCCTTCCTCCTCCTTCCCCTCCTCTTACTCCTTGCCCTGCTCCTCCTATTTCATCCTTGCCCTCCCCTCCTCTTTGCCCTGCTCCTCCTCCTTCCTAATCGCCCTCCTCCTCCTTCCTCCTCGCCGTGCTCCCCCTTTTTCCTCCTTGCCCTGCTCACCCTCCTTCCTCCTCGATCTGTTCCTCTTCCCTCCTCCTTGCCCTCCTACTCCTCTTTCCTCCTCTCCCACCTCCTCCTCCTTCCTTCCTCCCCACCCTCCTCCTCGCTCTTCTTCTTCCTTCCTTCCTCCTCTCCCTCCTCTTTCCTCCTCCCCCTCCTCTTTCCTCCTCGCCCTTCTCTTTCCTTCCTCCTCGCCCTCCTCCTCCTCCTCCTTCCTCCTCTTCCTCCTCATCCTCCTCTTTTTCTCCTTGTCGGAAAATCCGACACCATTTAATAATATTACATGCAATTTGCCGATAATATTGCTGCTGTGTTGTATACACAAGTTACCCATAGAAAATGTAGATATCAAATCAAAAACGGGATATCATTGGCACATAGTACGATAAATTCACCAGCTATTCTGTTGGGAATTATTCTTTAATACCTCCTTATATTTTTATGGTGTAAGAAGTCTTTGGACTTCTTACATCATAAAAACATCTCATTTGAATTAACTTAATTATCAGTATCAAAATAAAGTAAATGTGACCCTTCTATTACTTATTGACATCTAGACAAATTGAGCCAGTAGTGTCAGTAGGGAGTGGTCTGCCATTGTTTGTTAAGACCAGAGGCGCAGGGGAGCAAATTCAGCTCCTATAATTTCTCCTGGACGAAGTGTTATGGAGATCAAAGTGTTCTACCATCATCAACACGCTGTCAACATAAGCAAGGGAAGTGTCCTACCGAAACCCGTTTATCTAATCATTTCTGGAAAGTTAATGTTAAGTAGATATTGGGCGAACCGGTTAGGATGCGAACTAGCCTTATTATACAGGTAATTATGCCTTTGTCCTTATCTTATCTATTATACAGTGTTTTCTCTGATATAGCTGTCATATATTAGGATTCCGGCTTTATAGCTAGTGCCCTTTGACAGGTCAAGAAGAGGAAGCAAGCTTGGTATATCAGTTACCAGGGTGATGGAAGCTAGCCTCAATCTAGGATATTTTGGTGTCTACATCCTGGTTATACCTGGTGGACTAAGCCTTGTGTACAATAAGATAAGGCACCTCCAATTTATTTACTAATATATGTAGTTAATACTGTAGTTTGATTGGCTGCATATATATAAATTTAATATAACCCCCCCCCTAATGTGTAAGGATCGATTTGTGAGATTATTGCAGAAATGCAGTCCACTTAACATAATACCAATTCCTATCAAAAGATATAAATTAACTTAAACATAAATTCTATATAAATTCATATAAATTAAAAAAATATAAATCTCACAGGTCGGTTCCCACACTCCTCTTCGTCCTCGTCCTCCTCCCCCTAATTCTTTCCTCCTCGGCCTCCTCCTCCTCCTCTTCCTCCTCGCCCTCCTCCTCCAACTCCATCCTTCCTCCTTGTCCTCCTCTTCCTCCTTCCTTCCTCCTCCAACTCCATCCTTCCTCCTTGTCCTCCTCCTCCTCCTCCTTCCTCCTCCTCCTCCTCCTACCTCCTCGCCCTCCTCCTGCTCCTCCTCCTCCTTACTTTCTCCTCGCTGTCCTCCTCTTACTTCCTTCCTTCTGGCCCTCCTACTTCTCCTCCTCTTTCTTACTTCCTACTCGCCCTTCTCCTCCTCCTTTCTTCCTACTTCCCCTGTCCTAATTCCTTCCTCCTCGCCCCCCTCCTCTTCCTCCTCCTTCCTCCACGCCCTCCTCCTCCTTTCTCCTCGCCCTCCTCCTCCTCCTTGCCCAGCTCCTGCTCCTTCCTCCTTGCCCTGCTCCTTTTCCTTCCTCCTTGCTCTGCTCCTCCTCCTTCCTCCTTGCCCTGCTCCTCCTCCTTCCTCCTTGCCTTGTCCCTCCTCCTTCCTCCTTGCCCTGCTTCTCCTCCTTCCTCCTCGCCCTGCTCCACCTCTTTCCTCCTCGCCCTCCTCCTCCTTCCTTCTCGCACTCCTCCTCCTCCATCCTCCTCGCCCTCCTCCTCCTCCTTCTTTTCGCCCTCCTCCTCCTAATTGCCCTCCAGCTCTTCATTCCTCCTCGCCCTCCTCCTCCTCCTTCCACCTCACACTCCTCCTCCTTCCTTCTCGCCCTAATCCTCCTCCTTCCTCTTCGCCCTCCTTCTTCTCATTCCTCCTCTTCTTTCCTCCTCACCATACTCCTCCTCCTACTTCCTCCTCCTCCTTCCTCCTGGCCCTCCTCCTCTTCCTCCTCCTTCTTTCCACCTCGCACTCCTCCTCCTCCTCCTCCTCCTTCCTTCCTCCTCCTCCTTCTCCTCCTCCTCCTTCTCCTCTTCCTCCTCCTTTATTCCGCCTCGCCCTTCTCCTCCTTCTCTTCCTTCCTCCTCGCTCTCCTCCTCCTTCTTGCCCTCCTCCTACTCCTTGCCCTGCTCTTCCTCTTTCCTCCTCGCCCTCCTCCTTCTCCTCGCCCTCTTTCTCCTCCTTCCACCTTGCCCTCCTCCTCCTTCCTCCTCGTCCTCATCCTCCTCCTTCCTCTTCGCCCTAATCCTCCTCCATCCTCCTCCTCTTTCCTCCTCCCCCTCCTTCTTTTCTCCTCCTTCTCCTCCCCCTCCTTCTTTCCTCCTCCTCCTTCTCTCCCTCCTTTCCCCCTCCCCCTCCTCCTCCTCCCCCTTCTTCTTTCCTTCTCCTCCTCCTCCTTCCTTCCTCCTCGTCCTCCTCCTTCCTCCTCGCCCTCCTCCCCCCCCCCCCTTCTCTTTGCCCTGCTTCTCCTCCATCCTCCTTGACCTACTCCTCCTCCTTCCTGATCGGCCTCCTCCTCATTCCTCCTCGCCTTGCTTCTCCTCCTTCCTCCTCGCCGTGCTCTTCCTCTTTCCTCCTTGACCGGCTCATCCTCCTTTCTCCTCGGTCTGCTCCTCCTCCTTCCAACTCGTCCTCCTTCTTTCTCCTCGCCCTCTTCCTCCTCTCTCCTAGCCCTTCTCCTTTTCCTTATCCTCCTCCTTCCTTCCTTCTCGCTCTCCTCCTACTCCTTCTCCTCCTCCTTCCTTCCAACTTCCCCTCCTCCTTCCTTCCTCCTCGCCCTCCTCCTCCTCTTTCCTCCTCGCCCTCCTCCTCCTCCTGCTCCTCCTTCTTACATCCTCTTCGCCCTTTTCTTCCTCCTCATCCTTCCTTCTTTCTCGCTCTTTTCCTCTTCCTCCTTCTTTCCTCATCACACTCCTCCTCCTCCATCCTTCATCCTTGCCCCCCTGCTTCCTTCCTCTTCGCCCTTCTCCTCGCCCTCCTCCTCCTCCTACTCCTTCCTTCCTCTTCGTCGTCGTCGTCTTCCTCCTCCTCCTTCCTTCCTCCTCCTTCCTCTTCGCCCTTCTCCTCCTTCCTCCTCGTCCTCTTCCTCCTTCCTCCTCGCCCTTCTCCTTCCTCCTCGCCCTCCTCCTCCTCTTCTTTCCTTTCTTTTCGCCCTCCACCTCCTCCTCCTTCTGTCCTACTATCCCAGCTCCTTCTCCTCCTTCCTCCTCGCCCTCCTCCTCCTCCTCATTCCTCTTTGCCCTTCTCCTCCTTCCTCCTCATCCTCCTCATCCGCCTTCCTCCTCACCCTGCTCCTCCTCCTCCTCCGTCCTTCCTTCTAGCTCTTTTCCTCTTCCTCCATGGCCTGCTCTTCCTCCTTGTTCGTTGCCCTGCTCCTCCTCCTTCCTCGTTTCCCTGCTCCTCCTTCCTCCTTCCCCTGCTCCTCCTCCTTCTTCCTCGCCCTCCTCCTCCTCCTCCTTCCTCCTCGCCCTTTTCCTCCTTCCTCCTCTCTCTCCTCCTCCTCCTTCCTCTTCGCTTTCCTCCTCCTCCTCCTCACCCTCTTCCTCCTCCTTGCCCTCCTCCTCCTCCTTGCCCTCCTACTCCTCCTTTTTCTCCTTCCTTCCTCGTCGCCCTCCTCCTCCTCTTCCTCCTCCTTCGTCCTCGCCCTCCTCCTCGTACTCTTCCTTCCTCATCGCCTTCCTCCTCCTTCCTCATCGCCTTTCTCCTCCTTCCTCCTCCTCTTCCTCCTTCCTCTTCGCCCTCCTCCTCCTTCCTCCTAGCCCTCCTCCTCCTCCTCCTGCTTCCTACTCGCCCTCCTCATTTTAGCCCTCCTCCACCTCCTTGCCCTGCTCCACCTTCTTCTTCCTCGCCCACCTCTTCCTTCCTCCTTGCCCTTCTCCTCCTCCTTCCTCCTAACCCTCCTCCTCCTTCCTCCTCGGCCTCCTCCTCCTCCTCCTTACTACCTCCTCCTCCTCCTCCTTTTCCTTCCACCTCGTCCTTCCTCCTTGCCTTGCTTTTCCTCCTTCCTCCTTGCCCTGCTCCTTTTCCTTCCTCCTTGCCCTGCTCCTTTTCATTCCTCCTTGCCCTGCTCCTCCTCCTTTCTCCTTGCCCTGCTCCTTTTCCTTCCTCCTTGCCCTGCTCCTCCTTCTTCCTCCTTGCCCTGCTCCTCCTCCTTCCTCCTTGCCCTGCTCCTCCTCCTTCCTCCTTGCCCTGCTCCTCCTTCTTCCTCCTCGTCCTCTTCCTTCCTCCTCGCCCTCAGCCTCCTTCCTCCTAGCCCTCCTCCTCCACCTTTCTCCTCGCCCTCCTCCTTCCTCCTAGCCCTCCTCCCCTTCCTTCCTTCTCGCCCTCCTCCTCCTCCTCGCCTTCCTCCTCCTCCTCCTTCTTCCTCGCCCTTCTTCTTCTCCTTTCCCTCCTCCTCCTCCTTCCTCTTCGCCCTCCTCCTCTTCCTTCCTCATCACCCTAATCCTCATCCTTCCTCTTCGCCCTCCCTCTCCTTCCTCCTCGCCCTGCTCCTTTTCCTTCCTCCTTGCCCTGCTCCTTTTCCTTCCTCCTTGCCCTGCTCCTCCTCCTTCCTCCTTGCCCTGCTCCTTTTCCTTCCTCCTTGCCCTGCTTCTCCTCCTTCCTCCTTGCCCTGCTCCTCCTCCTTCCTCCTTGCCCTGCTCCTCCTCCTTCCTCCTTGCCCTGCTCCTCCTTCTTCCTCCTCGTCCTCTTCCTTCCTCCTCGCCCTCAGCCTCCTTCCTCCTAGCCCTCCTCCTCCACCTTTCTCCTCGCCCTCCTCCTTCCTCCTAGCCCTCCTCCCCTTCCTTCCTTCTCGCCCTCCTCCTCCTCCTCGCCTTCCTCCTCCTCCTCCTTCTTCTTCTCCTTTCCCTCCTCCTCCTCCTTCCTCTTCGCCCTCCTCCTCTTCCTTCCTCATCACCCTAATCCTCATCCTTCCTCTTCGCCCTCCTTCTCCTTCCTCCTCGCCCTGCTCCTCCTCCTTCCTCCTCACCCTCCTCCTCCTCCTTCCACCTAGCCCTCCTCCTTCATCTTTGCTCTTCTCCGTCCTTCCTCCTCGCTCTGCTCTTTCCTCCTCGTCCTTTTCCTGATTCCTCCCTCCTTGCCCTCCTCCTCCTTCTACTTCCTCCTCGCCCTTATCCTCCTCCTTCTTTCCTCCTTCCTTCTTGTCCACCTTCTTCTTCCTCCTTGCCCTCCTCCTCCTTCCTCCTCGCCCGTAAAATGTGTTAACACAGTAAACACATTTACACAACACATGTGCATGACACAGAAATAAGTCAGCAGTTTCTAGTACCTGCACACAAATCTGAATTTCATTATAACATAATAATCACAAGTTAATATATATTTGTGAGATAAAAATGTTGGACAGGAGTCAATCCATTTGACGACCGTCAGTGGGAAAGACGGGATATAAAATCTCAAGTTCAATACTGAAGGTGCAACTTACAAGTGATATTATGGGTGCCTGTTATGTTTAACTGCAGAAGCAGGTGAGCGAGCCGGGTGTGTCCTCCTTGTATCACGTTCCTCCATGTTGACTCAGGAGAGCGCCCCCCTGTTACCAGAGAAAACAGTATTACATGTGATAATACAGGAAAACTATTTTATGATAGAACACATGAAGACAATGTTATTAGTCACAATGTCAACATATCCTAATTAAACCTCGTGTCACCATTTCTAAATTTTCGTCATTTGAAACATTGTAATGTTGTTCCTCACCTCTTAAATATTTCCTATTTGCTTTTCCTCTCAATACTTCTCCTTCACATATGTCTTATTCATATTATTCCTTGAATATTTGTGTTTTACACCATGTTCCTTGTAGAGATGTCTACTACCTCTAGTGTTCCGTTGGTATGTGTTCTACGTGTTCCTTGTAGAGATGTCTACTACCTCTAGTTCCCCACAGGTTTGTGTTCTACATGTTCCTTGTAGAGATGTCTACTACCTATAGTTCCCCACAGGTTTGTGTTTTACACCATGTTCCTTGTAGAGATGTCTACTACCTCTAGTGTTCCGTTGGTATGTGTTCTACGTGTTCCTTGTAGAGATGTCTACTACCTCTAGTTCCCCACAGGTTTGTGTTCTACAACATGTTCCTTGTAGAGATGTCTACTGCCTATAGTTCCCCACATGTATGTGTTCTACGTGTTCCTTATAGAGATGTCTACTACCTCTAGTTCCCCACAGGTTTGTGTTCTACATGTTCCTTGTAGAGATGTCTACTACCCATAGTTCCTCACAGGTTTGTGTTTTACACCATGTCCCTTGTAGAGATGTCTACTACCTCTAGTGTTCCGTTGGTATGTGTTCTACGTATTCCTTGTAGAGATGTCTACTACCTCTAGTTCCCCACAGGTTTGTGTTTTACACCATGTTCCTTGTAGAGATGTCTACTACCTCTAGTGTTCCGTTGATATGTGTTCTACGTGTTCCTTGTAGAGATGTCTCCTACCTCTAGGTCCCCGTAGGTTTGTGTTCTACAACATCTTCCTTGTGGAGATGCTTCCTACGTCTGGATTCTTACGTCTGGAGGAGGCATGGTCGACGACTAGGCCGCGAGGACGCTAAGTCCCAAAACTACCTCAAGGTAAACCAACCACTTCAAGGTAAGTCAACCACCTCAAGGTAACCCCCATAGGCTTGCTACAACATCTACCAATAATAAGAAATGTTTCCTACGTCTGATTCCCCATTGGCTAGTGTTCTACAACATCTACCATGTACAGATGTTTCCTACATCTGGTTCCCTGTAGGCTTGTGTTCTACAGCATGTTCCATGTAGAGATGTCTCCTACCTCTCAGTCCTAATGCCTCTGTTCCTGAATTACTGTTTTTCAGTTTCGTATTGTAACATCTTTCTCAATACTTTCTCACAATGCCAGTTCACCTGGCAAAAAGTCTCAATGAACTCCTAACTCCATACACTCCAAGTAAGTATAGTCTACAATCATCAGCAGATTTCCTAGAATTAATCAAAGCTACTCAGCCTGATGGAATCATTGCTTCCCTGGACGTCGAATCCCTATTTACCAACGTCCCAGTCGACACAACCATAGGAATGATACTGGACAGAGTATACAGAGACGAGAGCACCCCCAAATTAGACATACCTGAGCCACACTTGAAGAGTCTTCTCAAAGCATGTACAAAGGAAGCCCTTTTCATCAGTCCACAAGGAGATATGTATTTGCAAATAGACGGAGTAGCAATGGGCTCCCCCTTAGGAGTTTTATTTGCTAATTTTTATATGGAAACCATCGAAGACAGAGTCTTCAGCAGCAGACAAAAATCAACTGTATATTGCCGTTATGTAGATGACATATTCGTAATTGTAAAAGACTCAGATGAACTAATTGATCTAAAAAGCCGCCTAGAGAGAGTCAGTACTCCGATTTACACATGAAAATAGTGAAAATAACAGTCTGCCATTCTTGGATGTACTAATAACAAAAACAGGAACCTCTTTAAGCACCAATGTATATACTAAGCCCACCAACATAGGATTATGCCTGAACAGTAGAAGTGAGTGCCCCCAAAGATACAAAGCCAGTGTTCTCAATGCTTATATTCGTCGAGCGCTTACCCACTGCTCTGAATGGAGCAACGTGAGTAGAGAGTTTCAAAGAGTAACTCGGGTATTGGTGAAGAACGGATATAGCAACGCGGAAATAAACGCTGCTATAAGAGGACACTTGGACCGTTGGTATAATACTGAACCTAGAACAGAAACACCAATACCTCCATTAAAATTATATTACAAATCAACCATGCACAGTGAACATATAAAAGAGGAAAGAATAATGAAAGAAATAATCCGTAAAAGAGTAAAAAACATTACTCCTAACCAAAACATAAACCTGATAATATTCTACAAAGCCAAGAAGACTTCCGAACTCCTTGACTAAACCTAGAACAGAAACCACAATACCTCCAATAAAACCCTCAGTCAGTCAGGTGCTGTCACAGTGAGAGGTTGTGTTAGCTGGAGCTCTGGAGTAACATTATTTTTGCAATAATGGAAGGATTAGTGAAGGATTTGGTGAGTCTGGTTGGAGCTCTGAGAGCAGAGATGGATTCCCTGCGGGAGGAGGTACGACGGCTGAGATTTCGGGAGGAAACGAAGGAGGAGACCAGTGTTGACGAGACCTCATCGTGGAGAGTCGTGAAGGACAGGGGTCTTAAGAAGACCTTGGCAAGGCCGCCTACAGACGCCCTAAGGACAGCAAATTCATTTGCCTTGTTGGAGGACGAGTGCTGTGGTGCGCCTGCATCGAGGAGATCAGCGAGGAGCGGCGGAGCGCAGGCCCCTCAAGCTGCTCAGAAAGTTAAGGAGGTACCGAAGCGAATTTTGGTTGTGGGAGATTCTCAGGTGAGGTATTTAGACAGAACGTTTTGTGCCAGAGATAGGGGGAACAGATTAAGGGTTTGCTATCCGGGAGCTGGAATTGGTGATATTGTTGGAAACATGAATTATATTATGACGGGAAATGGGAACAAACCCATTATTTGTATTAGTGCAGGGGGTAATGATGTTGGGCGAGTTAGGAGTGAGGAACTAATACAGAGATTCAGGACAGCCATTGAATTAGTTAGGAGCAAGGGAGAAATCCCGATCATATGTGGCATTCTTCCAAGAAAGGGAGTGGGAAATGAATGGATGTCGAGGGCAATTGGTATCAATTGCCGGCTGGAAAGATATTACAAATCAAATGATATATCTTTCATAGACAAGTGGGAACACTTCTATGGAAGAAATGAAATGTATGCTCGTGATGGGGTGCATCTATCGAGAGCTGGGGTTGTTCCTGTTGCGAACTCGTTGGAAGAAGTGGTTGGAGGTGTTTGTTTGGGTTTAAACTGTTAGTAGATAGTGGTATAGGAATTGATTTGGAGGAAGGAGGTAATAAAAGTATGTGTTCGTGGGAGAAAAGAATTGGCAAAATGACCTGGGAAAGAAAAGGGCCTCAAAATAACAATTCACTTAGGGTATATTACACTAACAGTAGAAGTCTAAGAAATAAAATTAACGAATTAAATGCTCTTGTCTGCACAGAAAAAATAGATATTATTGCACTTACCGAAACGTGGATGAATGTAGAAAATAGAGAACTATTAGCTGAATATCAAATAAATGGATTTAAACTATTTCACACAGATAGATATATTAGACGAGGAGGTGGAGTAGCCATATATGTTAGGGACAATTTGAAATGTAGTCTCAAAGAGGGAATCAAAACTGAGCAACTCACAGAAACTATTTGGATAGAATTAAACGAAAAAGCTAATAATATTATAATAGGAGTTGTATATAAGCCACCAAATTTAGAAAGAATAGAAGCAAAGCATCTATGGGATGAAATATCTAGAGCATCTAGATCTAACAGTATTTATGTCATGGGTGACTTTAATTATAGTGGAATAAACTGGTTGAACAAAACAGGAAATAGTGAAGCAGAAGATTTTCTAGAATTAATTGACGATTGCTTTCTTACACAACACATTAAGGAACCAACACGGGAAAATAATATTTTAGATTTAGTGTTAACTAACAGGGAAACCCAAATTAATGATATCGAAATTGGGAGTGAGCTAGGGAACAGTGATCACAAAGAAATCAGATTTAGCATAGAATGGAATAGACCTGTAGGAGAAAATTCTGTTAAAGTGCCAGATTTTCGAAAAGCTGATTTTAATAGCCTAAGAAATTTTTTGGGTCAAATTGATTGGAAAGTCTTGGGTATGGGGTGTGGGCCGGTCTTGGAGCGAGATATGAACCCAGCGATAGGTGACTAAAATAAGGATTTCGATGTGGATTCAATATATAACTTATTTAAGAATATTCTAAACAAAGCACAGGAACGTAGTATACCATACAAATTGAATAGATCGAATACTAATGACACAAACTGGATAACAAAGAATTTGGAGAACCTTATAGGTAAAAAGAGAGTTTGGTACAAGAGGATTAAAAATGGGGAGGTCACTTTAGAACTGGAATTCGTACAACTGGTTATAAATGTTAAAAAAGAGATAAGGAAAGCAAAAAGAAACTATGAAGTTCGCATAGCAGGGCAAGCAAAGACAAATCCTAAAGGGTTTTTTCATTTATATCGTACTAAGACTAGGGAAAGGATATGTCCATTAAGAACATTAGAACAAAGGTAACTGCAGAAGGCCTATTGGCCCATACGAGGCAGCTCCTATTCTATAACCACCCAATCCCACTCATATACTTCTCCAACCCACGCTTGAAACAATCGAGGGACACCACCTCCACCACGTTACGCAGCAATTGGTTCCACAAATCAACAACCCTGTTACTGAACCAGTATTTACCCAAGTCTTTCCTAAATCTAAACTTATCCAATTTATACCCATTCTTTCGTGTTCTGTCTTGTGTTGATATTTTTAATACCCTATTAATATCCTCCCTGTTATGTCCATTCATCCACTTGTAAACCTCTATCATGTCACCCCTAACTCTTCGCCTTTCCAGTGAATGCAACTTAAGCTTTGTTAATCTTTCTTCATATGAAAGATTTCTAATTTGGGGAATTAACTTAGTCATCCTACGTTGGACACGTTCAAGTGAATTTATATCCATTCTATAATACGGCGAAAAAAACTGAACTGCATAATCTAAATAGGGCCTACCTACCTACCTTGAGGCTACCTTGAGGTGCTTCCGGGGCTCAGTGTCCCCGCGGCCCGGTCGTCGACCAGGCCTCCTGGTTGCTGGACTGATCAACCAGGCTGTTAGACGCGGCTGCTCGCAGCCTGACGTATGAGTCACAGCCTGGTTGATCAGGTATCCTTTGGAGGTGCTTATCCAGTTCTCTCTTGAACACTGTGAGGGGTTTGCCAGTTATGCCCCTTATGTGTAGTGGAAGCGTGTTGAACAGTCTCGGGCCTCTGATGTTGATAGAGTTCTCTCTCAGAGTACCTGTTGCACCTCTGCTTTTCAACGGGGGTATTCTGCACATCCTGCCATGTCTTCTGGTCTCATGTGGTGTTATTTCTGTGTGCAGGTTTGGGACCAGCCCCTCAATTATTTTCCACGTGTAAATTATTATGTATCTCTCCCGCCTGCGCTCAAGGGAGTACAGATTTAGGCTCTTTAGTCGGTCCCAGTAATTTAGATGTTTTATTGAGTGGATTCTAGCAGTAAAGGATCTCTGCACGCTCTCTAGGTCAGCAATTTCTCCAGCTTTGAAAGGGGCTGTCATTGTGCAGCAGTACTCCACTCTAGATAGCACAAGCGTTTTGAAAAGTATCATCATCGGTATAGCATCTCTAGTGTGAAAAGTTCTTGTTATCCAACCTGTCATTTTTCTTGCAGTTGTGACGGCTACTTTATTGTGTTCTTTAAAGGTAAGGTCTTCCGACATGAGTACACCCAGGTCCTTTACATTGCCTTTTCGTTCTATGTTATGATTTGCCTGCGTTTTGTACGTAGTTTCTGTTTTTATATTTTCAATTTTTCCGTAGCGCATGAGCTGAAACTTATCCTCGTTGAATACCATATTATTTTCTGTAGCCCATAGAAAGACCTGATCTACATCTGATTGGAGGTTTGCCGTGTCCTCTATGTTGCCAACTCTCATGAAAATCCTAGTGTCATCTGCAAAGGATGATACAGTGCTATAGGTTGTGTTCTGGTCTATGTCCGATATGAGGATGAGAAAAAGTACTGGAGCAAGCACAGTACCCTGGGGGACTGAGCTCTTCACGGTTGATGGGCTGGATTTTATTTTGTTGACTATTACACATTGGGTTCTATCAGTCAGCATCTAGATCTAACAGTATTTATGTCATGGGTGACTTTAATTTTAGCGGAATAAACTGGTTGAACAAAACAGGGAATAGTGAAGCAGAAGATTTTCTAGAATTAATTGACGATTGCTTTCTTACGCAACACATTAAGGAACCAACACGGGAAAATAATATTTTAGATTTAGTGTTAACTAACAGGGAAACGCAAATTAATGACATCGAAATAGGGAGTGAGCTAGGGAGCAGTGATCACAAAGAAATCAGATTTAGCATAGAATGGAATAGACCAGTAGGAGAAAATTCTGTTAAAGTGCCAGATTTTCGAAAAGCTGATTTTAATAGCCTAAGAAATTTTTTGGGTCAAATTGATTGGAATGGCTTGGGTATGGGGTGTGGGCCGGTCTTGGAGCGAGACATGAACCCAGCGATAGGTGACTTAAATGGGGATTTCGATGTGGATTCAATATATAACTTATTTAAGAATATTCTAAACAAAGCACAGGAACGTAGTATACCATACAAATTGAATAGATCGTATACTAATGACCCAAAGTGGATAACAAAGAATTTGAAGAACCTTATAGGTAAAAAGAGAGCTTGGTACAAAAGGATTAAAATGGGGAGGTCACTTTAGAACAGGAATTCGTACAACTGGTTAGAAATGTTAAAAAAGAGATAAGGAAAGCAAAAAGAAACTATGAAGTTCGCATAGCAGGGCAAGCAAAGACAAATCCTAAAGGGTTTTTTCAGTTATATCGTACTAAGACTAGGGAAAGGATAGGTCCATTAAAAACTGAGACAGGTCAAATAACAGATAGTGATGAAGAGATGAGTAGTATTTTTAATAAATATTTTGTATCTGTATTTACTAAAGAGGAACTTAACAATATGCCTTCAGCCGAACAAGTCTATGTGGGTGGGGACGAGGACAGGTTGACGAGTTTAGCAGTTACCAGGGAGGATGTTCTTAAACAAATAGTAAAACTCAAACCAAACAAATCCCCAGGGCCGGATGAAGTGTTTGCTAGGGTGCTTAAAGAATGCAAAGAGGAGCTTTGTGACCCACTGTCAACCATATTTAATAAATCAATAGAGTCAGGCAGAGTGCCAGAGTTTTGGAAAGTTGCTAATGTGATACCAGTTTTTAAGAAAGGAGATAGATCACTTGCGTCTAACTATCGACCAATTAGCCTAACGTCTATTGTGGGAAAGTTACTCGAATCTATAATAGCAAATAAAATTCGTCTTCATCTTGAAAAACATAAATTAATAATTGAGTCGCAACATGGTTTTATAAATGGCCGTTCATGTTTAACAAATTTGTTATCATTTTATTCTAGCATTGTTGAGGCAGTTGATAGTGGTAAGGATTGCGATGTTGTATACCTTGACTTTAGCAAAGCTTTTGATACAGTGCCACATGAAAGACTGATTAAAAAAATAGAGTCTCATGGTATTGGGGGTGCTATATTAAGCTGGATTAGGGCATGGCTATACCAAAGGAAACAGAGAGTTAGTATAAATGGAATCAAGTCAGAGTGGGAAAATGTTGTAAGTGGAGTGCCTCAAGGCTCTGTCCTGGGACCTCTGTTGTTTATAATATATATAAATGATTTAGATTCAGGTTTGAGTAGCAACATTTGCAAATTTGCCGATGATACGAAAATCGGTAGGGAAATTAATTCGGAGGAGGACTCACTATCACTTCAAGTTGATCTAGATAGGGTTTTGAAATGGTCAAAGGATTGGCAGATGCAGTTTAATGCTGATAAATGTAAAGTTCTGAGGTTAGGTAATGATGATAGAGTTACAAGATACGAGCTAGATGGTGTTGTGATTGCGAAGTCGGATTGCGAAAGGGATCTGGGAGTTATGATTAGTAAGAATTTAAAACAAAAGGATCAATGCATAAATGTTCGTAATAAGGCAAATCGGACACTTGGATTTATTAATCGCAGCGTTAGTAACAAGACACCTGGTGTGGTTCTCAAGCTATATCTTGCTCTAGTTAGGCCCCATTTAGATTATGCAGTTCAGTTTTGGTCGCCATATTATAGAATGGATATAAATTCACTTGAACGTGTCCAGCGTAGGATGACTAAGTTAATTCCCCAAATTAGAAATCTTTCATATGAAGAAAGATTAACAAAGCTTAAGTTGCATTCACTGGAAAGGCGAAGAGTTAGGGGTGACATGATAGAGGTTTACAAGTGGATGAATGGACATAACCGGGGGGATATTAATAGGGTATTAAAAGTATCAACACAGGACAGAACACGAAACAATGGATATAAATTGGATAAGTTTAGATTTAGGAAAGACTTGGGTAAATACTGGTTCAGTAACAGGGTTGTTGATTTGTGGAACCAATTGCCGCGTAACATTGTGGAGGTGGGGTCCCTCGATTGTTTCAAGCACGGGTTGGACAAGTATATGAGTGGGATTGGGTGGTTATAGAATAGGAGCTGCCTCGTATGGGCCAATAGGCCTTCTGCAGTTACCTTTGTTCTTATGTTCTTATGTTCTAGGAAATTGTAGATCCATCTGCCTATTTTCCCGGTAATTCCTTTTGAACGCATTTTATGTGCAATAACACCATGGTCACATTTATCAAAAGCTTTTGCGAAATCTGTGTAAATTACATCAGCGTTTTGTTAGTCTTCCATAGCATCTAATGCCATATCATAGTGGTCCAGCAACTGCGACAGGCAAGAGCGCCCTGTTCTGTAACCATGTTGTCCGGGGTTATGGAGATGCTGTGATTCCATGTATTTTGTGGTCTTACTTCTTAGCACTCTCTCAAAAATTTTTTTGATGTGCGATGTTAGTGCTATCGGTCTGTAATTTTTTGCCTCTGCTTTATTTCCTCCTTTATGGAGTGGTGCTATCTCTGCTGTTTTTAGTATGTCAGGGATAACGCCAGTATCTAGGCTTTGTCTCCACAGAATGTGAAGGGCCTGCGATAGTGGTTTTTTACAGTTCTTGATGAATATGGAGTTCCAAGAATCCGGGCCTGGTGCAGAGTACATAGGCATACTGTTTATGGCTTCTTCAAAATCTAGTGGGGATAGGGCGACGTCTGATATGTGATTTGATGTTGGTATCATATCCATGAAAAATTCATTTGGGTTATCAATCTTTAGTGCATTTAATGGCTCACTGAAAACAGAGTCGTACTACTTCCTCAGTAACTCGCTCATTTCTTTGTTGTCATCTGTGAAAGTTCCATCTCCCTTTCGCAGGGGCCCGATACTAGATGTGGTTTTTGATCTTGATTTTGCATAGGAGAAAAAATATTTCGGATTTCTCTCTATTTCACTGATGGCCTTTTGCTCTCTTTGCCTCTCCTGGGTTTTGTATGATTCTTGTAGCTTGAGTTCAATTGTTTCTATTTCTCTACCTAACCTTCTTCGCCGTTCTTGAGATAGGGTGCGACTCTCAAGTTGTTCCGCGATTCGTTTTCTTCGCCTATATAGGGAACGACGTTCCCGTTCCAATCTGCATCTCTTTCTCTTTTTTTCTTAGGGGTATGCGGTTTGAACATATTTCTAGTGCTACTGAGCTTATTTTTTCCAGGCACTGGTTCAGGTTTGCATTTCCTAGCTGTTCTTCCCAGTTTATTTCTGTGAAGTCCTGGTTTATTTGCTCCCAGTTTATCCGTTTATTATTGAAGTTGAATTTGCTGAAATCTCCTCCACCGGGAATCTGGACTGGTTTTGAAGGTCCATTCCCCATGGTTGTCAGAACTTCAATTAAGTTGTGATCTGAGTAACAGGTATTTGTAATCATTATGTTCCCGATCAACTCATCATTATTAGTGAAAATGAGGTCCAGCGTGTTCTCCTTCCTAGTTGGTTCTACTATTTGCTGGTTTAAGGCAAACCTATCGCACATCCGTAGCAGGTCATTTGCATGTGCCTGCTCATTTAGGCTACTTCCTGGTATTCTTTCTGATATTACTGTATTAGCCAGGTGCTTCCATTTCAGGTGCCGTAGGTTGAAGTCCCCAAGCAGGATGATGTTCGGAGCTGGATTTGTGAGGTTTTCCAAGCAGTGCTCTATTTTCATTAGTTGGTCTTTAAACTGCTGAGGGTTTGCCTCCGGTGACTTATATACAAGGACAACAACTTCATTTAGGATCTCTATTTTGACTATCAGCACTTCCACCATATCATTTGAGGTGTTTAGCAGCTCAGTACAGATGAGTGTGTCTTTGATGTAGAGGCTGACCCCACCCTGAAGCCGGTGTTTCCTATCACATCTGAAGAGATTGTATTCTGGGATCCATATTTCACCATCAAGGTAGTCCTTTGTGTGAGTTTCCGTTAGGGCTGCAAACACTGCATTTGCCTCATGAAGGAGACCATCTATAAAATGAACTTTGTTGGATTTGCGTGTTTTTATACCCTGGATGTTGGCAAATATAAATGATGTTATCGTGTTAGTGGAAGTGCTGGATGCTTTAATTGGTGTTAATATCTAAAGGCTCTGGTAAGGAGGCCACTGTGTTTGCGTCCTCTCTAGCATTTGACCGAGTTGGTGGTAGAGTCTGGTCATTTTTAGCCATTCTTCTTCTCCTCCTCTTGCTAAAAAATTATCCCGGTTGATGGAGTAGTGGCTGTTTTCATAGTGGTAGTCTGTCGGTTTTATTCGCCTGGTACCTCTTACATGAAAAGCTGGGCATTCAGCATTGAAGCACTCTTTCCTGTCCAAAGAGTTCTTGCAAATTTCTGGGTGAAAGAATTCACAGCTTTTGGTACATTTACCTGTATTGAGGAGGTTTCTGCACTTTCTAGGGTGATCGTGTGTACATGTTCCATTTATTCTTCCCGATTCCCCATGCTTACAGGTAGCCCATCTGTAATACCAACAGATTTTGGGGCCTTGTTTTGTTTGTTTCCCTCTGCCAGGGACCGCATAATCAGAGCAAGATATAGCTGAAGAACCACACCAGGTGTCTTGTTACTAACGCTTCGATTAATAAATCCCAGTGTCCTATTCGCCTTATTACGAACATTCATGCATTGATCCTTTTGTTTTAAATTCTTACTAATCATAACTCCCAGATCCCTTTCGCAATCCGACTTCGCACTCTCAACACCATCTAGCTCGTATCTTGTAACTCTATCATCATTACCTAGCCTCAAAACTTTACATTTATCAGCATTAAACTGCATTTGCCAATCATTTGACCATTTCAAAACCCTATCTAGATCAACTTGAAGTGATAGTGAGTCCTCCTCCGAATTAATTTCCCTACCGATTTTCGTATCATCGGCGAATTTGCAAATGTTGCTACTCAAACCTGAATCTAAATCATTTATATATATTATAAACAACAGAGGTCCCAGGACAGAGCCCTGAGGTACTCCACTAACAACATTATCCCACTCTGACTTAACCCCATTTATACTAGCTCTCTGTTTCCTTTGGAATAGCCATGCCCTAATCCAAGTTAATATAGCACCCCCAATACCATGAGCTTCTATTTTTTTAATTAGTCTTTCATGTGGCACTGTATCAAAAGCTTTGCTAAAGTCAAGGTACACAACATCACAATCCTTACCACTATCAACTGCCTCAACTCTGCTGTTTTTTTTTTATTAGGGCCTGTCGGCCGTCTATCACTCCATCATAGGAGGACGTCATGTATGGGGGGTTTGATAATCTCTTCCAACAACCAAAACATCGCCAGAGAAATCCTAGTAAACAACACAGAAATCATCGATAGATACAGCGATAGCAGGCGGCTTGACGTTTGCGAGGCACTACACATCAAGAAGTCAACACCAGCAATCAACAGCCAATTATTGCACAACTATATTCTACCCACCTCAAGACTCCGCTCCAATATAGAAGCATCAAGAAATATGGATCAATAGGCTTTCTACAAACACTTCTATTCAATATCCATTGTTTCGTGTTCTGTCTTGTGTTGATGAAATTAATACCCTATTAATACTCTTGTTCTGTCTTGTGTTGATGAAATTAATACCCTATTAATACCACATCTTGTTCTGTCTTGTGTTAATGCCACATCACCCCTTCCACCTTACTCAAATGTAGATATAAAATCGGAGATGCGTAAGTTCTATTCAGTTGTGTATTTGTGAACTAAAGTCTTTGAAAATGTAATAAGTTTAACGAAATGCGCTCGTGTCGCGTCAGACTAGAAATAAAAAGGAATTTTGGAGAATTGATTTTTGATTTACCTCCAACAGTGAAACGAAATGTACGAAAGATTGAGAAAATTCGTGTTAGAATTATTAATCTTACTTTTTCGGTCATATTTAATAATATATATATATATATATATATATATATATATATATATATATATATATATATATATATATATATATATATATATATATATATGCGAACAAGCCTGAATGGTCCTCAGGACAATATGCAACTGAAAACTCACACCCCAGAAGTGACTCGAACCCATACTCCCAGGAGCAACGCAACTGGTATGTACAAGACGCCTTAATCCACTTGACCATCACAACCGGACAAAATGAGGTGATAGCCGAAGCTATTTGAACCACCCCACCGCCGGCACTCGGATGGTAATCTTGGGCATAGCATTTTACCAAATCACCTCATTCTTTGGGGCACACGTGAGGAACACAAATGCGAACAAGCCTGAATGGTCCCCAGGACAATATGCAACTGAAAACTCACACCCCAGAAGTGACTCGAACCCATACTCCCAGGAGCAACGCAACTGGTATGTACAAGACGCCTTAATCCACTTGACCATCACGACCGGACAAAATGAGGTGATAGCCGAAGCTATTTGAACCACCCCACCGCCGGCACTCGGATGGTAATCTTGGGCATAGCATTTTACCAAATCACCTCATTCTTTGGGGCACACGTGAGGAACACAAATGCGAACAAGCCTGAATGGTCCCCAGGACAATATGCAACTGAAAACTCACACCCCAGAAGTGACTCGAACCCATACTCCCAGATGCCACGCAACTGGTATGTACAAGACGCCTTAATCCACTTGACCATCACGACCGGACATAATGAGGTGATAGCCGAGGCTATTTGAACCACCCCACCGCCGGCACTCGGATAGTAATCTTGGGCATAGCATTTTACCAAATCACCTCATTCTTTGGGGCACACGTGAGGAACACAAATGCGAACAAGCCTGAATGGTCCCCAGGACAATATGCAACTGAAAACTCACACCCCAGAAGTGACTCGAACCCATACTCCCAGATGCCACGCAACTGGTATGTACAAGACGCCTTAATCCACTTGACCATCACGACCGGACATAATGAGGTGATAGCCGAGGCTATCAAGTGGATTAAGGCGTCTTGTACATACCAGTTGCGTGGCATCTGGGAGTATGGGTTCGAGTCACTTCTGGGGTGTGAGTTTTCAGTTATATATATATATATATATATATATATATATATATATATATATATATATATATATATATATATATATATATATATATATATATATATATATATATATATATATATATATATATATATATATATATATATATATATATATATATATATATATATATATATATATATATATATATATATATATATATATATATATATATATATATATATATTGTGACGATAATCTCTTTCAAGAGAGATTGAGCCTGCTCTTCCCTACATAAGTACGTCAATATACAAGATACTATAGAAGATACGTCCACCAAGTATCGCCAAACGTTTTGCCCAGACAGCAAATCGTACCCAGCACACCTGCTACCACCGCCGTAACCAGCTAACTGCTCATCCTCTGCCTGCCTGTTGCTGATTGGCTGGTGTCTCGTCGCACCTGCCCTCCGCCTCCACCACAAGTCGGCGTATGGGCTGCAGTGCGGCAGTATCGTCAGAATATCTCAGTGCTCCATGCAGTTGACATCTCTTGCTGGTAGATTAAGCCTTGGCTTTCGTGTCCTAAGGGAGGTGGCAGCTCGAAGTCAGTATTCCAGCACCACTTATATTTTATTTTGCTATCACTGTAACTTGTCTTAACGTAACTTTTCATTTGCCAGTGATTATTCATATTATTTTGTTTGTTGACTTGTCTTTTATATTTTATGTGCTTAACTTTATTCATGTCTTGTTTTTCTAGAGTAATTAAAATTTCATTGTTAATTTACTTGTGTTTTGTGTGTCTTCCCATTAACTTACCACAGACGAAAGGACCAACTTTTCTCTTTTTTTTTATTATGTGACGAGGCCCTGCCCCTAGCTTTTGAAACAGCCGAACACCAACGCTTTACCATCACAATATATATATATTATTAAATATGACCGAAAAAGTAAGATTAATAATTCTAACACGAATTTTCTCGATCTTTCTTACGTTTCTTTTCACTGTTGATGGTAATTCAAAGATCAATTCTCCAAAATTCATTTTTATTTTTCTCCAAAATTCATTATTCAGCCACAGCTCACAATGGAAGCAAGTCGACGAAGAACTCTGTAGGGTAAGGCAGGTCCTAGTCACCAACGGCTTCTCCAATGGTTTCATGGAAGACATCATAAGAAGGAAAGTGAAACGCCATGCAACCTCTGAAGATTCAGAGACAACTAACACAACACCTATACACCCTATTAGACTATTTTATAGGAACTTCTTTTCCACAGCTCATAAAACGGAGGAAAGGGTCCTGAAAAGTATTGTTCATAGAAACGTTATCCCTACAGACAAAAATTAGAAGATACAACTGACGATTTACTATAAAACCAGAAAAACGGCCAGCATACTCATGAGAAACTCTCCAGACACAAAGCAGAACACTTTAAAAGAGACCAACGTCGTCTATGCCTTCAAATGCCTTCTTGGGGACTGTAAGCCTCAAAAAACCCAGTATATAGGCAAGACAACAACATCTCTTTCCAGGCGTTTAACGATGTATAAGCAACAGGCCTCCATTAATATATATATATATATATATATATATATATATATATATATATATATATATATATATATATATATATATATATATATATGTCGTACCTAGTAGCCAGAATGCACTTCTCAGCCTACTATGCAAGGCCCGATTTGCCTAATAAGCCAAGTTTTCATGAATTAATGGTTTTTCGACTACCTAACCTAACCTAACTTTTTCTGCTACCTAACCTAACCTAACCTATAAAGATAAGTTAGGTTAGGTTAGGTAGGGTTGGTTAGGTTCGGTCATATATCTACGTTAATTTTAACTCCAATAAAAAAAATTGACCTCAAACATAATGAAATAGGTAACTTTATCATTTCATAAGAAAAAAATTTGAGAAAATATATTAATTCAGGAAAACTTGGCTTATTAGGCAAATCGGGCCTTGCAAAGTAGGCTGAGAAGTGCGTTCTGGCTACTAGGTACGACATATATATATATATATATATATATATATATATATATATATATATATGTCGTACCTAGTAGCCAGAACTCACTTCTGAGCCTACTATGCAAGGCCCGATTTGCCTAATAAGCCAAGTTTTCATGAATTAATTGCTTTTCGACTACCTAACCTACCTAACCTAACCTAACCGAACTTTTTCGGCTACCTAACCTAACCTAACCTATAAAGATAGGTTAGGTTAGGTTAGGTAGGGTTGGTTAGGTTCGGTCATATATCTACGTTAATTTTAAGTCCAATAAAAAAAATTGACCTCTTACATAATGAAATGGGTAGCTTTATCATTTCATAAGAAAAAAATTAGAAAAAATATATTAATTCATGAAAACTTGGCTTATTAGGCAAATCGGGCCTTGCATTGTAGGCTGAAAAGTGAGTTCTGGCTACTAGGTACGACATATATATATATATATATATATATATATATATATATATATATATATATATATATATATATATATATATATATATATATATATATATATATATATATATATTATTAATTATGACCGAAAAAGTAAGATTAATAATTCTAACACGAATTTTCTCAATCTTTCGTACATTACGCTTCACTGTTGGAGGTAAATCAAAAATCACTTCTCCAAAATTCATTTTTATTTCTAGTCTGACGCGACACGGGCGCGTTTCGTAAAACTTATTACATTTTCAAAGACTTCACAAATACACAACTGATTAGAACGTATCTCTGATTTTATATCTACATTTGAGTGAGGTGGGAAGGGTGATGTGGCATTAACACAAGACAGAACAGGAGAGGATATTAATAGGGTATTAAAAGTATCAACACAAGACAGAACAGAAACAATGGGTATTGAATAGAAGTGTTTGTAGAAAGCCTATTGGTCCATATTTCTTGATGCTTCTATATTGGAGCGGAGTCTTGAGGTGGGTAGAATATAGTTGTGCAATAATTGGCTGTTGATTGCTGGTGTTGACTTCTTGATGTGTAGTGCCTCGCAAACGTCAAGCCGCCTGCTATCGCTGTATCTATCGATGATTCCTGTGTTGTTTACTAGGATTTCTCTGGCGATGGTTTGGTTATGGGAAGAGATTATATGTTCCTTAATGGAGCCCTGTTGCTTATGCATCGTTAAACGCCTAGAAAGAGATGTTGTTGTCTTGCCTATATACTGGGTTTTTTGGAGCTTACAGTCCCCAAGTGGGCATTTGAAGGCATAGACGACATTAGTCTCTTTTAAAGCGTTCTGTTTTGTGTCTGGAGAGTTTCTCAAGAGTAGGCTGGCCGTTTTAATTTTAAACGGCCAGCCTACTCATGAGAAACTCTCCAGACACAAAACAGAACGCTTTAAAAGAGACTAATGTCGTCTATGCCTTCAAATGCCCACTTGGGGACTGTAAGCTCCAAAAAACCCAGTATATAGGCAAGACAACAACATCTCTTTCTAGGCGTTTAACGATGCATAAGCAACAGGGCTCCATTAAGGAACATATAATCTCTTCCCATAACCAAACCATCGCCAGAGAAATCCTAGTAAACAACACAGAAATCATCGATAGATACAGCGATAGCAGGCGGCTTGACGTTTGCGAGGCACTACACATCAAGAAGTCAACACCAGCAATCAACAGCCAATTATTGCACAACTATATTCTACCCACCTCAAGACTCCGCTCCAATATAGAAGCATCAAGAAATATGGACCAATAGGCTTTCTACAAACACTTCTATTCAATACCCATTGTTTCTGTTCTGTCTTGTGTTGATACTTTTAATACCCTATTAATATCCTCTCCTGTTCTGTCTTGTGTTAATGCCACATCACCCTTCCCACCTCACTCAAATGTAGATATAAAATCAGAGATACGTTCTAATCAGTTGTGTATTTGTGAAGTCTTTGAAAATGTAATAAGTTTTACGAAACGCGCCCGTGTCGCGTCAGACTAGAAATAAAAATGAATTTTGGAGAAGTGATTTTTTATTTACCTCCAACAGTGAAGCGTAATGTACGAAAGATTGAGAAAATTCGTGTTAGAATTATTAATCTTACTTTTTCGGTCATATTTAATAATATATGTCTACAGGAAAGACTGCTACCAAAATATACTAATATATATATATATATATATATATATATATATATATATATATATATATATATATATATATATATATATATATATATATATATATATATATATATATATATATATATATATATATATTGTGACGGTAACGCGTTGGTGTTCGGCTGTTCAAAGCTAGGGGTATGGCCTCGTCACATTGTATAAAAAAAAATAGAAAATCTGGAACTTCGTCTGTGGTAAGGTAAGGAGAAGACACACAAAACACAAGTAAACTTTAACAATGAAATTTTAATTACGTTAAATAAACAAAACATGAATAAAATGGACATACAAATTCGTATAATTAAATCAATCAATCAAAATAATAAGAATAATTTAAATGACAAAGTGAAAAGTTACGTTAAGACAAGTGAGCAATAACAAGAAGTGCAAATAACGTAAATATTGGTGCAGGAATATTGGCTTTAAGCTATCACCTCTCTTAGTACACATAAGCCAAAGCTTTAGTCTACCAGGAAGAAGTGTTAACCGTATGAAAGCACTGAATATTCTGAGGACTGAGGTCGTGGCGGCCCCAGACGTCAAGTAGTATGGTGGGTGGAGTGCAGTTGCAGCCAGACCGGCGGCCAATCAGCGAGGAGCCGGCAACAAGACAGGTAGTTTGGCGGTTTGAGGCTGTAGCAGGTGTTCCTGGCTGCATACGTTTTGCGCTCTGGCAAACCTTGGTGGTGTTGTTGTTGGACATTTCTTCCATAGTAGTTTTATATAGATGTAACGACGTATTTGTGGAGGGAAGAGCAGGCTCAATCTCTTGAAGGAGATTATCGTCACAACTCTCCCCCGAAGCCTGCGGTTCTGGAAGAAGTACGTCGTTATGTGGTGGAGTAATGGATGGAGTCGCTTCTACTTCATAAACTCTGGAGAGATCATGGGCTAAGATGTTGTCGGAATCTTGGTATAGCGTGTCTCCAGGTTGAATTTCTGCAGTTAGCAAGCCCATAGTAGAAGACGTTGAAATGAGAAGTGGGCGTGCTGCAGGAGGTGTAGGGTGGTGTGGTCCGTGTTGATGGTGGACCGAGCACTTTTCAGGTGTGGAGTGAAGTGCTGGAGCTTCAGGATGATGAAGAGTAGCTCCTTGCCAATTGTTCCGTAGTTCCTTGTAGCAGTAGTCGCTGACAGGTGTATTCTCCTCGCCTCGTTGCTGCATCACGACACCACCAACGTCGTAACCACTGGCGTCGACATGGAGGATGATGGGCTTATCTGACGAGGTGAGAGTGGAATTAGAATAGGGCAAAGGAGCACGATTATTATCCTGAAAGTATTTGGGAAGATCATTAAGGATTTCGGAATTAGAAAGCGCTGACTCCTTGTCAGTGCTTTCGGGAGGAGAAGCTGGGAAGGTCTCACTGTGGATGTAGGGTTCTGTGAAGGTAGAACAGTTAATCAGGACAGTGGGAGGAGTACCATTATATTGTTTCAGGAGGTTGACGTGGCACAGCTGGGTCTTCCGCCGCCTATCTGGAGTCTCTATGACGTAGTTGTTATTTCTGCACTCTTGGACGCGGTAGGGTCCTGAAAACCTGTTTTGTAAAGGTGAACCTGGGATAGGGAAGTATGCTAGAATGAAGTCTCCTGGCTTAAATTTTCGTACTTTGCTGGTCTGGTTGTAATGAGTCTTCATCTTCTCCTGGGCTTTCAATAGATTATCATGGGCAAAACGGTGGACTCTCTCTAGAATGTGTTGAAGGTTTTGAAGAAACTGGGGCACATTCTGATGCTCACTGAAGGTGGCATCTCGGAGAGAGTCTTTGAAAGCCTTAAGGGGAGTACGGCACTTACGGCCGTAGAGCATCTCATAAGGAGATACTCCTAGGGACTCATTGGGGAGACTTCTGTAAATACACATTATAAGGTCGATCTGCTTATCCCAATCCTTAGAGGTTTCACTACAAAACTTTTTCAAGAGTGCTTTGATTGTCTGATGACTACGTTCAAGAGAACCCTGTGAAGCAGGATGATAGGGGCTGGACAATACCTGTTTGATGTTGAACTCCTCCAGTGTCCTTTTGAAGAGACCACTGGTGAAGTTGGTACCACAGTCGCTCTGAATCTCCCTGGGAAATCCGTATTGAGTGAAGATCTTCAATAGATGTTTTACAACCGTAGCAGCCGTGATGTTCTTCACTGGAACTGCTATGGGAAATCTGGTGGTAGGACACAGGATGGTTAGGATGTAGGCGTTACCTGAACTGGTCCGAGGTAAAGGACCAACACAGTCTATTATGAGTCTGTGGAAAGGTTCCGCAGGCACCTGTATGGAAATCAGTGGCGCTCTGGGAATGGAGATGTTCGGTTTGCCTGCCATCTGACATGTATGACACTGTTTTACGTACTGTTTGACGTTATTTACCATACCTGGCCAGTAGTAGTCTTGACGAATTCCATGGTAAGTCTTGTTGAAGCCGTAGTGGGAGAGTGCTCCGTGGGCCAGGTGTAGAATAGTGGGCCGCAGGCTGGTAGGAATCACAAGTTGTTCGATGTTGGCCCAATCGTCCTCCTCCTTCAGTTTACTGGGTCTATATCTGCGGTAGAGCAAGTCGTTCTCTAGGAAGAACACAGGAATACTGTCGGGTTGAGTCTCAGCCTGGAAAAACAATGGTGTTAAAGTAAGATCTTCCCTCTGCAACTTACGGAACTCCAACTTGGTCAGATGCGGGGGTAGTTTCTGAGGGTCTTGAGGGACAGCGGTAGCAGTAGAGTCAGCTGGCTGTGGACGTGCGGCTTGTGCACGGGTGGTCACGAGAACCGGAGGAGAAACTTCATCACTCTCTTGAACCTCTGCTGGAACATACGCTAGAATAGGGTTACTTGGCACAGAGTTACACACCTGGGGTTTGTCCATGACGATCAGGTTGGTCGGTTGCAGGTCTTCTGCCAAGTCGTTGCCCAGGAGAAGTTGCACTCCAGGCATGGGAAAAGGCTTTTCCCTGATGGCGACTTGGACTTCTCCGGTCACGAAGGGACAATCCAGGTGGACTCTGGCGAGAGGATAAGGAGTGGTAGCAGTGAGGTCAGTGATGAAGACAGTTTCTCCGGTGTAGGCGATGTTGGGCACAGCCGAGTTCAAGATAATCGATTGAAGAGCCGCTGTGTCCCTTAAGATCTTCAATTTGAAACGTCCCTCCGGATTTGAACCGTTGGCAGAGACAGTTCCAGTATACAGGTGTTTACTGAAAAGAGAAAGATCATTAACATGAACACCAACATTCATCACAGGCTTACCGGACTTAGGAGGAGTCTGTTTGGGTTTTGGCGTTTCGGTGGTTCCTTTGTATTGAGACTTACCACATTTATCTATGATATGTCCATAGAGTCTACAATACTTACTGTACAATTGCGAGCCAGCTTGATCGGTACTCACTTTCTCGTAACTGTACCTCGACTTCTTACTGGAAGATGATTCTGGTGTCAGCCGGTGGATGAGGCTGTTAGTGTCAGCCGACTTAGCACACTTTAGGTAGTCGGTTTCTTCTTTATCTGCTAAATATAGACGGACAGGAGGCGGCACACGCCTCAAGAATTCTTCAACTATCATGAGGTTGACGAGTTCTGCAATGGTAGAGACATGTGCTGCTTCCAGCCATTTCATAAAATATCTCCTTTTGGTATTAGCAAACTCGAGAAAGGTAGTGGTACTTGCCTTCAGGTGGTCACGGAATTTCCTTCTATAACTTTCGGTGGAGAGAAGGTAGGCGTCCAACACTGCTTGTTTCAGAGTCTGGTAGTCATTCTCAGACGCCAAAGTACTGAGTGTAACTGCAGCTCTACCTGTAAGATGTACTCTGAGAAGGGTGGCCCATTGGTCGGCAGGCCAACTAAGTTGATTAGCAAGGGTTTCAAAGGTGGTAAAAAACACATCAACTTCTGTTTCTACGAATAGTGGCATTAACTTACTTGCATGTGATATATTAAAACTGACGGGAAGATTGGCGGTAGCTTGCTGGCGTTGAGCGAGGTGTGAAGTTTCCAACACGAATTCTCGTTGACGACATTCCATAGTCAAAGTTGCTTGATGTTTGTCATATTCGTGTTGCATCTCCAATTGGCGTTGTTTTGTTTCAAGCTGTACTCGTTCCCGCTCACGGAGTAGTGCAACCTCATGTTCTTGTTCTTCTTTCCTCAAGGTAGTTTCACGTTCCTTGAGGGCGATTTCACGTTCCTTGAGGGCGATTTCACGTTCTTGTTCTTCCTTTCGTATGGCAGCTGCTTCCCTTTGCTGCTCGCGTTCAATCTTGGCCAGCTCTAGTTTGAGTTTCATCGTTGCCAAATCAGTTTTATATGCAATAAAGTAAGTTTCGTGAGTTTCAGAGTCTATCTTACCTTGCTCTAAGAAATGATCTAGTAACAGGTTATGTATTTCACTTTTGTTGGCTTGGTAGGGAACTGTTAGTTGATACTCATGTGCAAGAGTTTGTAATTCAGCCCTCTTGGCATGAGTTAAAGTCCCTATTGCACCTGCTGGATCTGCACGGAAAGCTTGGAGACGAAACATGGTGAACTTAGCAAATAAATGCACAACGAATATACTGTTGTGATATGGTGAATGTCAGAAACAAGACAACGTGGCAACTGGTACCTATACTGTGGAATCTTTAACAATTAATGTTAATTACAAGATGATAAATGATTAATTAAATCAAGGTCGCAGGAAATCTTGTACCCGGTACTCATGTAAGAGGATAAGGGCAAGAAAATCCTACTAACAAATGAAACAGAGTTTCTAAAACAAATGAAACAGTTAATTGCCTCAAAAGTAAAATTGGTAGTCCAAGAATGTAGGCATACCTTGCCGAGTCTCTATAGGACATAAGCAAGTTTTCCCACTGAAATTAATATGATACTTACAGAATTAACGAACTTTTGTGCTCTGAAAAAGAAAGCTAATTCCCTACCAATGTAAATATCATCATCTCTGACCGACGTGTAGGGGTGCGAGGTGTCAACTGGTGACGAGAACTGCTGCTGAGGTCCCAATTCAGCAACTAAAGTTCGTGCTAGAGGAACTATGGCCCTCTTTATCCTCCTACTGTGAGATTGCAGAAGATTAGGTGCACTTGACCCGGGGACAGACGACAGTACCAGGGTACCAATATGATGATCTGCCGAAAATATGAGAAATATCCTAGGGACAAAAGATGATAAACACGAGTAATAACACGGAGGGAGAGATGACCAATTAAGAGAATGACTGAGGCCTACATTCACCTCGTAATCCAAAGTTGTTTCACCTTCACCATATGCTACCCTCGGAATGCAC